>APFE030224718.1:8820-101400 GCA_000404065.3 Pinus taeda | reverse complement strand
CTTTAATCCCTTCCCCTAAAAATATGATGTCCTAAAACAATCCCCTCAGTAAACATCATAAAGCATTTCTCATGACTTAATGAAAGGTTTGTTTCTTTACATCTTATAAGGACTTTTTCCAAATTCTCTAATGCCTCTTCAAATGAATTACCATAAATTGTAAAATCATCCATATAAACCTCTACACAATCATGAATTAGATCAGAAAAGATTCCTAGTACTGCCCTTTGAAATGTTGCGGGTGCATTACATAATCCAAAAGGAAGTACTCGGTAAGCAAAAATTCCCCATGGACAGGTAAATGTGGTCTTGTCCTGATCTTTAGGTGCTACCTAAATCTGATTGTAACCACTAAAACCATCCAAAAATGAGAAATACTTTTGCCTGCTCAAGTATCTAATACCTGATCAATAAAGGGTAAAGGAAAGTGATCCTTCAACGTTGCTTTGTTCAATTCCCTGTAATCAATGCAAACCCTCCATTTACCATTCTTTTTAGGTACTATAACCAAAGGAGAAACCCATCGGCTATCTGAAATTGGATAAATGAAGTTTACATTGAGTAGTTTTTGGAGCTCTTCTTTCACTATCTCCCTAAGATTTGGATTCATCCTTTTTTGAGGTTGTCTGATTGGTCTACTGTTTTCCTCAATATACATATGATGGATGCAAGTCTTACGATCAATACCATTCATATCATTATACTCCCATGCAAATGCAGTAGAATGTTTTTGCAAGATTTTGGTTAGTTCCTCCTGTTGTGACTTTTCCAAATTTTTGTTGATATTTAATGTTTTACCTGGAAAACTTTCAATGGCGGAACTACCAAAATCTTCCATAGAGAAAAGGAACATTTGTCTAGATGATAGATACTCAATGTTAGAATCCAACTGAAATTGTGTGTGGTCATATTCTGAAGATGTTTCAAAGTTTTCTAATGTGTTCAGAATTTGACTATCTTCACTGATCTTAGAAATGGTAAAGACAGGTTGTATAGTATCTTCATCATCAATCCACTCATTATCTCCTATTTCTGTAATTGCTTTTGCTGGAGGATACAGATTGAACTTCTTTGTCGAATTACCATCAAAAACATACATATCCCTAGACCTACAACTGATAAAAGTATCAGCTGTGGCTAGCCAAGGTCTTCCTAAGATGAGAGGATGACCTCCTAAATTACTCTTGGGAGTTAAAATCATGAAATCTACTAGATTTTCCCAAGAGTCTAAGGAGACTGAAATGTCTTCTAATACACCATCTGGTTTAATAATTGATCGATCTGCAAGTTGCAATAAAGTAGGTGTAAAAAGAAGATTAGGAAGTTTTAGCTGTTCCATAGTCTGTCTACTCATGATGTTGATAGCAGCCCCCAAATCAATCAAAGTATTTGGAATTTCTACCCCATTGATATGTGTTTTGACAATTGGACTACCAGGATCTACATACTTCTGCATAGTAATTTTTCCCATCATGATATCTGCAATTTTTCCTACCAGGTGGATTCTTCTTGTATCTCTTGGTTTTCTTCCTGGTCTTTTAAGACTTAACTCCTTTATTGCTTTTGCTAGAATAGGAATCTCTTTAATGGCTTGTAACAAGGGAATCTTGATACAGACATTCTTCAATTCATCTAGAAAATCATAATCAGGCAACAAGATTTGTTTTTCCACCCCTTTGTCAATTTGTAATCTTTCAGGAAAAGGAGGTGTGGATGAAGATGCAGGTTGCTAAACTATAGGAGTTGTGGGGGTTAACTCTTTTTCTTTTTCTTTTTGAGTACTTGGGTTTTGAAGAGATGCTTCAGAACCCTTATTGGCTTCAAGAGAATCTTCCTCAGAAATGCTTTGCTTTTGAACATCTATAGAAGGCTTAACTAGGACTCTACCTGATCTGAGTTGTACATCATTGAGAGGAACAATCATATAGGCAGGAAATTGTTGTCCTTCCATCATGTAAGCATTTTGAGGGTTTTTATTATTGGGGTTTGGCAATGGCTGAGAAGGAAGTTGATTTGACTTTTGTTGGAATGGAAGCAAGAGTTGAGAATTTGGATTCTGTTGAGAAGGTTGTTGTTGTTGAAATGGTAATGATAGTTGTGGGTTTTGATTTGGAAGTTGTGGAGCTTTTTGGTTTTGAAAAGATGGAGGATATTGATAAAATTGAGCAAATATCCCATAAGGATTTTGCATACCTTGTACCCATGATTGAAAAGTATTTTGAGGTTGGGACCAAGGTTGTTGCCAAGGATTCCAATTTGGTGGGGGTTGAAAGTTCATAGAGTTGTTAAACCCTTCATTTTGTTGCCCCTGCCAAGGTCTCCTTGCATCAAAACAGA
Source organism: Pinus taeda (assembly GCA_000404065.3). Lineage (NCBI taxonomy): Eukaryota > Viridiplantae > Streptophyta > Pinopsida > Pinales > Pinaceae > Pinus > Pinus taeda. The sequence goes on along the minus strand of APFE030224718.1, from coordinate 99,063 downwards.
GAGACTCGATTGTATTTGGGTCTTCTTGAAAGACAGCTTTGAGCCCAGGAATTGAAGGACAATCCTTGGTCTCATGATTCTCTGAACATATTACACATGTTTCTACAACTTTTGCATTCAAGGGACATTCCCTTAGAGCATGTTTCTTTCTACATTTTGGGCAAAAGATGGCCAAAGCTTCAGCTTCTGCTTTATGCTTATTGTGAATCTTAAGAGTGTCTAGTTGCTCACTAAGACTCCCTAAGATGTCAGTTTTTGAATTCATCAAGCATGTTGCCAATCTCAGCCCTACTTACTGATCTAGTTGCAGATTTGTTTGCTCTGATGAGAGAAGGATCTCTAGGCCCTTTTTGAGTTTTAGATTTCCCCCTTGAGAGATGGACACATAGTTCTGCTATATCATGAAGTGGAAGTTGAGATATGTCTCCTTTTCCCATCATGTTCAAAATATCTATCCATTCATCTCTAATGGCTTTTAATGGAAGGGCTTTCAAGGTCTCCTCATATAAGTTACTCATTTTTGCTCTTTTCAGGTTGTATTGAAATCTTTCAAGTAAATCCTCCAAGTTTTCATCTTTTCTTTGCATCATTTTGAATACCTCATCCTTGTGATTGGTGGGCATACAATAGTCCAGGTACCTATCCAAAAATGTTTGTTTCATATCATTCCAAGTCCTAATGGATTGAGTGAGTAATCCCATGAACCATTTCAAGGCTGCTCCTTTCAATGTTGAAAGAAACAGTTTGAGTTTTTGAGAGTCTTCCAGATAATCATAAGTTCGACACATGACCTCAAACTCAAATAGAAATGTTTCAGGGTCCTCATTTCTTAACCCATGGAAGTTTGGGAGGACAGATGGTGAGATGTTTTTCATTGTGACTCGGGAGTCCTCATCGACTATAGGAAATCCGAATGAGTTATCTCCATCCCTATTTCCCCCAATGTTACCTCTACCTCCTCCATTATTTCCTCCTCCTCCTCTACCTCTACCTCTACCAAATCTGTTTGCTCCTTCTTCTGTCATGGTAGTTTCCCCAGAGACTTCAGAGTCCTCTGGTTCCTCTACTAAGGGTGAATGAGGAGGAATTTCTCCCTCTTCTTCCTCAGGTGATTCTACTTCTTCAATTACAATTTGTCTCCCTGTAGAAGGAAGGAAAGGATCTCTTCCTAATTCAGATTCGATGGATGGTGTGGGAGAGTCAACTATTGCCTCTTGATTTCCAGGAATCCTAGGGCTAGGAGTGTAAGTTGGAAATGATGGAGGTGTCTCTTGTCTATTCCTTGAAGTAGATGGAGTTGTAAAAATCGAACTCTTGCCTCTAGCTAAAAACCTTCCCCTAGAATCTCTTGCTCTATGCATGACATTTTTTATTTTTCTTCAAGTCGGGCTAATAATTCTCTTTCTGATCTTCCAGGTCACTCTAGGTGCAAGAAGAGAGCATACTCAAGAAACTATTAAACCAATAACTTTCTCTTTTCTGATTCTCCAGATCACACTAAGTGCAAGAGGAGAGCATACTTTGAGAGGTTATCAATTTTCCTTCCTTGAAATTTTCTTGTTTTTTTTTTTTTTAGAAATTGGCTACCTAATTTCACTTCCCCAGCAATAGCGCCAAAATGTTTGGTCAATTTAGTGTGATCTAAATTGCTAATTAAAATGTCAATCCGGGGTTCGTAAACTGACGAAGTAAAGTGTACTATATGTACTAGATAACCATTTCCTTAGTCTTTTGTCGTTTTTGAGTTTTTAGTTTGTTTTTGGATTTATCTTTCCCTAGTGTGTGTTGGCGAGGATGAAAGTGAAGTATGGAGTATAGATGGTGATGGTTTCTATAGTGATTTTCTCAAACTTGAAAGTGCTCAAAAGAAAGCTTTCAAACAACTAAACTTAAATCAATTCTTATGAGGAAGTAAATGCATCAAACAGTGAACTAATGACAATGGCCCAGTATCCTTGCTTCTGAATGAAAAGAAAGTAAAAACTAAAAGCAACTCAAACTAAAATCAAAGCAACTAATTCACACTACTTAAACTCTTCAGATCCTTTACCCTTCAGCTCAATCTACCTTGTGGGAAGAAATCATGAACAAGTCAAGCAATATGATATCTAAATCACACTACAGTTAGTAATATTATGATTTCTTGCTAATAGAGTCACTTGACTATAGAAAGAAACCATAAACTGGTGAGCAGTATGATATCTAAATAACAAAAAAATAAATAAGCAAATCACAACTTGGAAAAGACAGTGCTGAAATTAAACTTCAGAAAATGAAAGTTAGCAGGAAGGACAAGATGATCTCATATGCCAATAGCTATCAAAAAGATGAAAATTTGCCCAGGCTGCCTAAGAAAACCTGCAGAAAAGCACTGATCAGTTGACAGCTATAAGAAAACAGAGGTGAAAATATAAACAGCAGTGAGTTAAGAAACATCAAACAGTGTGTTATGTACAAGCTAAAGATTATAAAAACAAAAACATAATAAAACCAAATGGAAACTTTACAAGGCTTCAGCGCGCAGGGGCCCTCTGCCACTTCAGCCAGTCAATGAGTAGTCACATGAATAAACTCAGAAAATTCTTCTCATATATTTAAAACAACAACATATATAAACAGTGGGGTGATAACACAGCAGTTCAGAATTCACATATCCCAAAAATCTCTTCTACAACGTTCATCGACGCGTTATTTATAATGGAAAAATGCTAAAACTAACCAACTAACTCCTACGCTATTGACTATGTTGCCAAAGACACGTAGATCCCTTCAGTCGAGATCTAGTGTAACTGTCATCATGTCTATTAAATCTCCGGAGTGGTAGCTGTTGGATTCAGGTTACGGGAATGATCTCCAGGTGTGCCAGTGTCTTCGTGAGCTGAGGACTGTGCCACGTAATGTTGACGTGCTCAAAACAGAGATGTGCCATCGCTGAACTCCTTGGTTGGCTTTGTCTTTGACCTTCGTTGACCGTGACCTTTCATGGATGATTTGGCTTATTTGAAGGGACACGTTCCATGTATCTGTCACCTGGAGCTTGCCCATGTAGCTCGTTTCTTCATAGGACGCCTGTAGCACAACTTTTAACAAAATATTAGATATCATTTTTTGGGATTCAACTGCGTTAAGTAAGTCATTCAAACGTATGACCATTTCCATGAGAGGTAGTCGTAACTGACTAATTTCTCATGATTTTTGAATAGTTCACTTAGCACTCATTGCATCGGGTGATGCTCCCAGGGGTGAAGAAGTGGGATTGAAACTAGTGAAATGTGGAGAACGAATCACATAGCATCAATCATCACTTCCGGGGCTTGCACCCGGTAACCGGGACTTCCCAGGAGGTCACCCATCCCAGAACACCTCTGGCCCAAGCGCGCTTAACTGTGGAGTTTTTCCACAATCAAGCCCACTTAGCTTGCTACCCCATTTGCAAAACCTTAGCAAGTATTGTGCCTCATGAACCATTCAAGTTAGAGATCCCTTGACTCTTTTTGAATGTAAGTATGGGGGATTACCCAGTGCATTATATTAGATATCATTTTGGGATTCAACTGCGTTAAGTAAGTCATTCAAACGTATGACCATTTCCATGAGAGGTAGTCGTAACTGACTAATTTCTCATGATTTTTGAATAGTTCACTTAGCACTCATTGAATCGGGTGATGCTCACAGGGGTGAAGAAGTGGGATTGAAACTAGTGAAATGTGGAGAACGAATCACATAGCATCAATCATCACTTCCGGGACTTGCAACGGGCTTGCACCTGGTAACCAGGACTTCCCAAGAGGTCACCCATCCCAGAACTCCTCTGGCTCAAGCGCGCTTAACTATGGAGTTTTTCCCACAATCAAGCTCACTTAGCTTGCTACCCCATTTGCAAAACCTTAGCAAGTATTGTACTTGATTTTTAAGATATTAATAGTTAATAATCAATAATGTTTTCTATTTAAAATCAATGTGAGATTGTAAGTTACATCACAATCCATGTTATCATTCACATATCTATAAAGAAGATCTGCCTTTGATGGATATTTTGAAGGAAATGTTTGTCTAGCATCGCCATCACACTATCCTAACTTTAATTGCTGGTGTTCTTTTGGTTGCATCTTGTAGAGTTTTTAAAGTAGGTTTGGGATTTTTCTGACTAGGATGGGGACAATATGCTTTCTCTAAGGGAGTTTTGCATTTTAGTCTATTTGATGGAATGATTTAGAGAAATTTTTCCCATTCTTCGAGTGCTTCCTCCTGGTATTTAGATTGATAAAGCATTGAAGTTTGGAGCTGAAGCAGAAACTACTACACAATGTTCAATTGTGTTTAGTGGAATGCATTGGCAGCATAACCCAGGTATTTTTCATTTTTACTATAGTTTTATGAAAAAATACCTATGGTTCAAACTCAAACTTTCATTTCAACTTGTATTCAAGTCTTGTAAATATAGGTTTCTGAATATATGCAATTATATTTTGGTTTCTTCAAAGTTGGTAAACGTTTATCAGATTTTTTTAGTTGTACCATTCATTGTAAGAATATCTGTTTGTTTGGTTAATGTTTTTTGGTTGTTTTGAAATGTTAAAAATGAAATTGGGTATGGAAAATTAACATAACATAGGCTTACAACTGCATGTAATCATGGTTTCTCAACCCAGTATGCATGGTATTGTTCCTAGAAGTATGCCAAAGAAATTTTTAACTCCTCGAAGTGATGGATTAAATACTGAACAGTCGGTTCAGTAGAAGTCCCAAGTGGTTGTTTTGTAAATGAATTTTGTCCACTACAACATGAAGAATTCCTAAAACCATTCTTACATCTCAAACAACATTTCTAGTCAAATAAAGCATAGAAATAATCAAGTTCGAGCAATAACATAGAAAAATGCATGCACATCTTTGTCAACCCTCTTAAGAGGAAAAATTCTATCTTGGGGATGGATGGATTATCATACAATCTTGAAGAGGTTTACGGAACAGAGTAATATTGACATGCATCTTTTTGTGTATCGAAAAGGAGAAGCTGTGCAGCCTTTAATGGGGATGCTTTCTCCTTTCATTTGGTGAGATATAAGCTTTTATATAAGAGTTTCTACCCTAGATTACATCTAGAATTGGAATTTTTTGAAAGGATGTAGACTGTCTTCATATTAGGGCCATGGAAGATATATTCTCACTCCTTAACTACGTAGGGAAGGTATTATGTATACCTCTTGATGTACTCTATGATTCCTGATTGAAATATACAATATAACCACAATTCTCATTTTCAAAGCTCAACCAAAAAATACAATACTACACAAGAATACAACGGTATGCAACATGCTATCAATTTTTCTAGTAAGATATAGTTATAAAAAATTACTATTTTTCACCTTTTCAATATGTAGATATATTGCAACCACAAACTAGAGATTAAAGTTGTATCCACATTGGACAAGGACAAGTGAAGAAATTTCCAATTAAATGAGCACAAGAGGAAATGCTTTCGACCTTCTAAACTATGAGATAAACACCCTAACCCTACAGAAGATAAAACCAAGTATGATGAAGTTACCTCTTGCAATGGCTTAGAGTAAATACATTTCCACGAAAACATGAAGCATTTCTAAAACCATTCTTACATCTCAAATAGAATTGTCAGTCAAATAAACCATTACAATGATCAAGCTCATGCAATAACATATAAAAATGCTTGCACATCTCTGTCATACTGAGAACGCATTGAGAACTTTGCAGTGCCAGACCCAGACTTTTTATCATGGATAAGAATGTCAAGAGTTTAAAGTAATGGAATTAGAAGACTCCTCCATAAAGGGACAATGACATGAGTTTCAAAGTGGTAAGTTTGGATTCATGTCCTTTTCTAAAAATAACTCATGTTTGTAAGTGAGAGTCGAGACTCATGTTGCCCAGGTGAATGTACCAGTCAATGAGTATGTGTAATGAATTTTAAGTAGATGCATGAGCCTGATGCCAAGGAATTATAGTGACATGTCTCTCTTTTTATCCCACCTATTAAATATATCACCTTTGTTTGGTTTCAAGTCTTGACACACATAGCATAATTCATTCTTGACACTGGAGTTTTTACCTGCAATGGGGGATTTTTGCATTGTAACTCGGTGTCCACATTTCATGTTGATGTTTTCTGAAAGTCTCTTGTGCATTTATTGTGTTTGCGCTATTTTGGCATGTCATTATTGAAAGTGTCTGTTATGCCTATTTATGTCAGTTTAACATGGTATAGGAGACACATGGATCTCATCCATCTCATGTGAGTGGTGCATGTATTGCAGTTTGCAGGTTTTTGCCATTAGCCACATAGCTCAGCATTCTTTTCTGAGCTATATTAGAAGTGAGTCAACTTTCCAAAGATTGTAAGATTGGTATCCAATGCTTGTAAAAGCCATGTGAGTTCATGACTCAAAGAGACTAATATGAAATTTTCAAGCATATATACAGTTTGGCTAGAGATCAACATGTGAGTTTATAATGGCTGCAAGATAATTGTTGCCAATAAAGAATAGGGAAGTGTCTTGATGGGTCCCAAAGGCATGAGATGAACAACCTAGGGTGAGTGCCTAATCTCATAATCATGGTGGTACATTGCATATTGTTATTAGAGATTTTGGAGGTTTGTCTCGGCTTGTGCGGTCTGTCACTTGATGGAAATTCTGATGGAGTTGGCTTTGTTATGGAGCTGTCTAACAAGCCCAATTGAAAAACTATGATGGATGCCCTTGAAATGTTGGTTTTCTTTTCAATCTCGATGTCTACGGTTGCAAGATCAACATCGTTGGAATGTTCTTCCTAGTAACCTCCCAATCTCAAAGGGAAACCAAAGGCGTGTACATTATTTCAGAAATTCAATTCCTCATAGAAGAAACTCCTATACATTCAAAAAATGATTGTTTTGATTTCAAGGATAAAGGAATTTTACCATTCCCTATGGAATCTGGTAGAAATTTAGGGAAGAGGGTATAGAAAGGGGTCTAAAAATGGATCCAGTAAATGATCCTATTATAAATTCTTTGAGCAGAAACCATTCCTTCAAAATGCCCAAGAAAAAGCATTGAAATAAATTCAACAAGGGAAAATAAATAAATTAAATGGGTCATTACAATGAGACAAACTCTAACTAGTGTGAAGTAACAATATGCATAGAATTTTAGTTCAAGAGATAGGGGAAAATATCTTTGTGATTAATTATTATGGACCATATGAAAAAATGAAAACTTTTTGGGAGGACTTTTTCACTCTAAGTTGTATCAAGAGTAAAAGGCTTATCATTGGGGGAGAATTAGATTTTACTCTAAATATATAAAGAAAAAATTCTTCAGGTATAATATAGAAATAGGTTTTATGGACGTGGAGCCTATAAAAATTTTACCTACTTGCACAAATAATCGAATAGGTGAAATTGGAATATCAAAAAGGCTTGATATATTCTCAAAGTCTAAAAATTTACTGATGGAATTAGATAGGACTAGATTATGGGTGGAAATTGGAGGTGGCTCAAATCATCTTCCCATTCTAACACAAATAGAGAATAAAGACTTGAGACAAGGAAGTATTTTTAAACTTAAGGCTACTTGGCTAGAGGATGGAGGGGTAAAACTGTTCAAAATTGGTAAAAGATGGAGGGGTTGGGTTAGATGAAACTTCAAGGGATTCGGTGAGCTATCAATTTGCAGAAACATCAACTAAATTCAAGAATTTGGTTAAGGACTTAAAAGAGCTCAAAATTAGATAGTATAACTCTTTGAGCAGAATGTGGATGTAGTTTTCAACAAAGAGAAAAAATTCAAGTTAACAATATTTATAAGTTCTAAGAAAAATTTGTTAGATTAGAGAGAAGAAAAAAGGAGAATGAAGGGTGGAGCAATCTAGTTGAATAAGGAGAATGAAAACACAATTCTTTCATAACTAAGCAAAGCGAAAAGATAGAACAACTACTATCTATGAAATGGAGAACCTGGATGGAAGTTAAGCTAGGAATTTTCATGAAATAGTTGATACGAGTGTCTCTTATTTTCACTCTACATATATAAAGTGCCAAATGGTGCTAGATTTGTTGAAATTCTATAGTTCACTACTAGTTTCCAGAGTTTGTAGTTGAGGAAGCAAACCAAAAACTAATGGAAGAAGTCTCAAAGGAGTTAAGGACTATTTTAACATCTTTCAAAAGAAGAAAAATCCCTAGACCAAAGGGTTGGCCACTAGAATTCCTCAATGGATGCTATGACGTACTAGAAGAGGATCTTGTTAGGGTAATTGAAGAGTCATGGAGTTTAGTAAAGTTTTAAAATTTTCCAATACTACCTTTTCAACTCTTATAATGGAAATGGATAAGCCAAAAAAAATTGAAGAGCTCGAGTAGATCTCCTTAGGAAACTATATCTATAAAAATATGTCAAAAATATTAGAGGTGAAGTTCAAAAAAAATAATTCTCAGGCTATCTGTCCAAAATGGTTTGGATTTCTGGTTGGAAGATAGATACATGATACTATCTGAGTATCTCTAGAATCAACAATAGTCATCAAGTTTGATATCTGAAAAGATGATAGGGAGATACTGCAAGTTGGTTCTATATCAGGCTAATGCTTCTGCATATATCAGTTTCAATCTTCCTAATATTAAAATCAATCTCAAGTTGCTTTACTTCAGATTTGTTGATGGTGCTGGACCTGCTAACATGTCAAGGGATCTCCCCAGTAAGACATCCCAACTAGACCTCAGACCATTTGGAGTAGGGGTCCTAACAGTGGGTAGTACGATATTGCCTTGAATGCGGTTGTGCGCAAAGGTAAGCAAGATGTCCTTGTTGTTAGCAAGGGTGTGACCTTGCAGCAAGTCAAGGAAGGTGCATGAATGACTCTAACACATGAACAGGGAAGTGAGTGTGCCCCTTAGAAACCTGTGATAGCACACAGCTTAAAAGGGAGCACACGAGAAGAAATACACCACAAGATGGAAAGCAGGATAGCCGATGATCCAAGGTGAGGGGTTATATCAACAACATGATTCAATAAGATTCATACAAACACATAGGAAATAGTCCATACATACATGCGTAAAGAACAACTACATACATCCTTAAAGTAACCAGGATAACTGAACTACGATAACAACATATGCATCAATCGTGCTCGATCTGTTATATTAAGAAAGTGAAATATCCAATCATACATATAACCAAGACTTCCACTAGCCCTAATAGCGGAACATTACAGTCACTGTTGCCTGCTCCTCCAAAGAAATGTATTAGATATGCACTGTGGAGAAGTCAGTGCTCGTTACAATACACTCCAATCTTTCTCTAAGTTACACCCAAAGGAAGCTTGGCTCCCAAAAGCCTATTCAATGGGTTATGAGGTTCTATAAATAGCAAAGGGTGGGTTGATCCTTGACATTCCCCTTTGTGACTCTTCCCCTACCCTCATAACTCTTCAACTACTACATGACTGTTACATTCTACTATCGACACTTGGTCTTTCACTTTTACAACATGTTTACATTAGAATCCGCACATGTACCCATGTGAGACAAAAATAGGCTTTAGTAAGCCATGCAAGACATCACTAAGACTCAGGTAGTTGTGGGAACACTAACTCTTCAACATCCTCACAATGATTGATAGTAGCAAACTGATGCCAAGCTTGGTAGTCTATTATGGTGTCCACAAGCTCTGTGGTGGCATCATTCTAAAAGAGAACTCCTGCTTCCGTTTCATCCAGGTACAATGATTTGGAACCTCTGTCCAACTCGTCTGATAACATGCACATCATAGTCTTAAGTGCAGCTGGACCAACAACATATTGATGCATAGTGTTTACGCTGGTGGCTACGCGCATCAACTAATCAAAGTACATGTCCAACTCCAGTTGGACTTGGTTCTTTGACTCCACCTCAGTGAGTGTGCCCATGGATGGGATCGCATACATGTGCATAATGACATCCATGCTCCTAAAAACTCGTGCATGTGAAGCCTGCAAACTGGTGATGAACAGCAGGAGTTCCTCATAGTTCTAGATCTGACTTTGGATGTATGCCTTCAACTCTACCACTTTTGGCTTCATCATATTTGGCAAGTGCAATGGGATTCCTTTGTACCTCATTTTCCATGTTTTCATGTGATTGACAACAGTGCGTAGATATGACAATATGTGTGCTCTCCTAGCAAAGCGTTGTTGCCAACCATGGATATGGACAACTGACTTATGCATGGTGATGAATCTCGAGTGCAACTTCCACATGACTATCTCGAGAGATGATACTTCCTTAAACATGCGCTTGTTCTCAACTATCAATAATTGAACACTCGAGATGCTGAATTCAGCATATGATTTGGTAGCATCGGCCAATGCGGCTAGATTTCTATGCACATTGGACACGATCACTTGTTCCTCAAACTGCATAAGAGATACATGGAAATCTAGAGTAGGCACTCAGCGTGACTGCAAAACTCTGTGTTGTGACTTGTCGAAAGATATGTTGTGCATCTCCGCTTCCAAATTGTCTTCAAGTATTTTTGTGTCTCCTTGATCGCTTGGGACTTGCTCTGCTTCCGGATCTGGTGAATCTGGTGGGGTGACCTCTTGGTTCTGAGACATGAGGTCAATATCTTTATCTGACTCTGACTGAACCACATCCGTGTGTGTATTCTCTAGAATTTGTTCAATCTCTTGAGCTAAGTCCTGCTCCTATGACTTTTCACCCTGTCTTCTCTATGCCAGCTACTCGGATGAGTCAATAACCTGTATGGGTGCAGTTTCATCAACCTATGCATGTTGCACCTCCTTCTATTCCTGCTCCTGCTGCACTTCCTTCTCTCTTCTTCACAACTCTTGTTCTTCCCTGAGTTGTCGCTTCAACTCTCACAACTCTTTTTCTGTTTCCTCCATCTTCTGTTTCTCTATTTGCCTTTATGCGATCCTTTTATCGCATTGGCACGTCTTAGCCTCAATCTCCAAAGTTATTTTCAACACAAGTGGATCTACTTTTAACTTGTAGCTTTTCTCTGCCTTTGTGTTGTCAACAACCTTCCTCTTTCGCAAGTATTCTACCTCTGTTGTTGATTATGATTCTTCTCTCGGAGATGTTGCTTCCTTCTGCTTTTCTAACCATTTTACAGCTATGTTGACTGGTTCATTGAGCATTGAGAAGTGATATTTGTATCTCCATGGGTCCTCCTCAAGCCAATGACATGCCCCGTGGGTCCAAGGATTTTGCATTCTCGTGCAATGGTCCTTCACCAAGTAATGTGGGTCATACAGATTGAAACTTCTGCTGTTGAAGGTGAATCTCTTAAATTTCTTTGTCTTGACCTCAACATGCTTGAGATTATGGATCTCATACAAGCTGATCTGCAAAGGAAGAGTATGCCAAGGTGCCTTCTTCTTCCTATGCATTTTAGCTAAAATCCCTATCAAGTTGTGATATGACACTTCTTGCATGACTAGCTTATCCATGGAAAAGTTCGGTAAAACATGCAGAGTCTTCTCCACATTGTGCATCTGTATGAAGGTGCCAAGGGGCAAGGCATACCAATCTGCTATGTTGATCAATGCCTCCATCACTACCTATAACACGTAAGGTGGATCCTGCTCAAATATCATCCTGTATACTAGGGTGATGAAATGGTCTGATAACCATATGATAACTCCACGAAAGCTACATTCGGAGAAGAACCTGCAATAAGTGTGCATATAGGTCTCCGAAGGAATCCATGCCCAACCCAAGCCTGGGAACTACTGACAGGCACAAACTACATCCAATATGTAAGCATAGATGTATATGTTCGCTTGTTGACCCTTGGGGGGATGTCGGGCTTCTGTTACATGTTCCTTCAACCTGAGAGCCAACATATCGGACCAGTTGCAAGGTCTCCCATCGCTTGCCAATTGATCCAACACAATCACCCAACTCTGTTGGAAGGTCTCTGTGCTCTCTTGGACATATAAGCGACATGTAAATATGACCAAGAGCTGATATGCCTTCCGCAGTATCTTCGTCTTCTAAACCTAGCTGGGTGTTGTCCTGAACTTGTATGACGCTTTCACCCAGCTCTTCAAGATGTCCATTGAGTTTTCACTACTTCTGGGTTTGGTGAAGGGTGTATCCATCATGATCACTGGTTGCAGAAAGTGATACGTCTCCTGTAAGTCCTTCGCCCTGAAGGTAGCAAGTTGTGTTCCACTAACACTACATGCAATCTGCTACAAGTCAAACTTATGTATGTTGACATAGACACTGCGGTCTTCCAGATTTTCCTCAAATGTGTCTAAAATGGTGTCATTGATGTCCTACCATTTCATTTGATATCCTATCTATGAACAACATAGTGTCTTCATAGATAGGCAAGCTCATAGACACTTTCTCAATTGCATCTCCAGTCACACTCTCGATGTATCTTTTGACCCTGCTCTCTTGGAAGCCATTGTACCTATACTACTAAGAGATGGACGAATACCTGTGATACCTGGAGACATAGCAACACTCATGGCAAACAATCTGTCAGTTGAAAACCAAAAGAAGCTTGAGAACTGACATGCAACACACTTGGGTGACTGAGTGGGAAGATTGTGCAATTTTCACCCACAAGCTGGGAGATTGACTACCAAAACTACACAAAGCACAACCTAGATTGTTAGCAGCCTGACTGACTATTGAAACTACGTAATGCACAGTCCAGCTTGGCATGTTGAGGACTGAAACTAAAGAATGCGCAGTTTCAGTCAGCAATGAAATTACATTTGCACAATTCCTGCGCCCAGCAAGGCACTTCCTTTCAAAATTGCGCAAAGCAATCTTGGAGGCCAGTGTTGGGCCAAATTTGCAAAATTTCTGGGAGGAAGGGAGAGCCTTTACTCTAAAAAATGTGCATTGCAAGCCGAGCAAGGCAAGGTCAGGGCCAAGGCATCCCAAACCTGCTGACTGGCGACTGAAAACATGAAAAGTCTAAATACATGGGGAAGATGAGTGCAAACAAGAGTGACTGATCATGCATGCAAACAGTGAGTGCAAGATTCAAAAAATGGGAAAACAAGCAAGTGTGTGAAGCGAGTTGCCACAACGACGACCATTAGTGCAGAAACAGTGTCACGCATGCGACATTAGTGAGATGTCATGAAAAACTTGAAACAATGTTTCTACAAGCTAACATGCATTAAAACGACAGCAAGCGTTCAACAAAACCATAAAACAACACTCACACAAACTGAAATACAAAAAGCAATAGAAAAGCAACAAAGACATGAAAAGCAAACTTACCCAGAAAAATATGAGCTAAATGTGCCAAATTCTCCTAGATGAGATGTGGGATATCGATTTGAGAAATGAGCTCTAGAGAATCAAATAAATAATTTTGATAAGATCGAGGCTTATATCTCCCATGCCACAATCTAGAAAAAAGTGACACTTGGTGGGAGGTTTCTAAAACAATTTTTGCATGTAACCTCCAATTGCTAAAAATGGGTCCCTAAAATCTAGGGATGCTTTTTGATTTCTTTTTTCTTTTTTCCTTTATTGGGAAAAGCATCCCATGCATGTGAATCAATATTTCTTAGTCCTGGAGGGAACTGGCCAAACTAGGATCACATGCAATAGTCTGCAAGCCTGGGAATGACTTTTGCGTTGTTTTTAGGTTGAGAAAGTCTGGCTGTCCCTCAAAAATTATGCAATTTCTGGACAGAAGCCTTGGTTGTCAGTTGGAATTGCACATTTTTTTAGAGGAAGCTCAGTGTTGGGTTGGATTGCGCAATTTCCAGAGGGAAGGCTCATTCCCCTCCAAAATTGTGCAATTTTCCAGGTGAACATCACAACCAGAAACTGACCAAGTTCTAGAATGTCAGCTTGTCGGTGGGAGATAAACAAGATGCCAAGCACATGCTAGTAAGCCACTAAAAATCAACTGAAGCATATGTACGTGGACAATGCAAGACATGGTGCTAAGGATGGTAATGATCCAGGTGGATATTTGTGGCCAACTGCCAAGTCCACTTGGACCGCCACCATTCTTTCTTTCAGCTTTTTAGTTTCCTTAATTGTAGCACAGTTTACTATTTTTAGCAATTTTTCAAGTCCTCAACTTCCCGAGGTCATAACTTTGGCATATGATCTTTGTTTGAAGCACACAATATCTATCAAAGCACTCTATTTGTTTCTTTGTTTTTCTTTGCATGTCCCCAATGAGGTCGGGATATAAGGAGTTAGGGCTTGAACTGGTTGAACCTTTGCAAGACCAGCCTTGCAAATCCCGACGGCCTCCCATGGCGGATGAAAAGAAAGACAAGGGGGCAGGAGATCCTATCAAAATTTTGCTCGAAGAAGCCCTCAAGTAACAAAGGAATGCGATGATGGACAACTTTTCCCAGATCCTTCAGCGGCTACCTAGGGGCGACGCATCGGCTTCCAACAGTGACTCTAGAAACGCCACATCGTTTAAGGTACAAGTTAATTTTGAAATCCCCATATTCGAGGGTCAGATAGACGCAGCTGCTGTCAATAAATGGTTAAATCTGCTAGAGGGTTTATTTTTTGTTCATGATTTTTCTAGTCAGGAAAAGATTATTTTCACTCTTCTCAAAGCAGCCCCCCATGTCAAGGACTGGTGAGAAACCTATTGCGAGTAGAAGGATGAAAATATAGGCTCACTATTTTAGCCGCACCCACTTGGGATTCATTCTGGGATGCCATCAAGGAGCAGTACTACCCTGTCGGAAGCTATGAGGATCAATACGTAATGTGGACCACGTTGCGGCAGGGGAGGGACCAAGCCGTGCCATAGTTTACCAATATTTTCCATACCCTTCGCACAAAGTTGGGTATCAAGGATTTGGAGCAGCATTTGGTACTCAAATACCATGGCTACCTGCACAAGTTTATCCAGGAAGAAATAGAATTCCTAAACATCCCCTCGCTTGGCACGACATACCGATATGCCATCAAGGTCGATGAAAAATTTAAACAGAAGAAGCGAGACTTTGGATCTATGAATCCGAAGCAAGGGAAAGGTGCCCCCAAACTATAGAACAAAGGACAAAGCCAAGGTGAGGCGGCCCAAGACAACCCGCCAAAACTGCAAGTAAAGAATAGCATTGTGAAGTGAAAAAAGGACACAGGAAAGTGGTGTGAGTTCCATAAGAGATCCACTCACAACACAAGTGAGTGTCGGGCCAAGCAGTCACTAGTGGTCGAACTAAAGTTTCATAATCAGATGCATGTTCCGACTCTGAGTCAGAACCCCACAAGGGGAATGACAAAGCGAAGCAGATTATTGATGCGGAGCCCAACGCCACTATTGCCACCATGAAGATACAGAAGAAGGAACTTGAAGATCCAGAGGAGGAGCGTCTCTTCCACTCCCAAATGTGGGTAAAGGGCTCCCCGCTATAGTTCATTGTCGACAGTAGGAGCCAAAAGAACCTCATCTCGGCAAAGGTCGTGAAGCAGCTGGGCTTACCAACCACAATACATCCACAACCATACACCATCGGGTGGCTTCACCAAGGACAGGATCTTTGCGTGAGCCAGTAGTGTTGCCTTCCATACAACATCAAGCCCTTCATGGATGAGGTATTGTGTGACATTTCTCCCCTTGAACTTGTGATGTATTATTAGGACAACCATACTTGTGGAAGCGACATGCTATGTATGAATCAAGGCCCCATGCTGTTATTGTTAATTTGGGGAATAAGTTGTATAGGATACCAGAGGTAGCACCACCTAGTACAATCTCTTTGGTTACTGCAAAACAATGCAGTAAGCTCATTTCCAAAACCGGGAAATTTGTTTTCCTGATGATACGCCCTCAAGGAAAGAAGAAGACAGTGGCTGCGACCTCTAGACAGGGCCCCTCCGCACAACAAATACAGATGGACAAGGTCATAGAGGAGTATGAGGACATCTTCGCCTCCCCCACGGGGGTTCCTCTACACTATCAGGTCAAGCACTCCATCGATCTAACCCCAGGTGCACTACTGCCCAATGGAATAATCTATCGGTGCTCTAGTCTGGAGAATGATGAAATCAAGAGGCAGATTTAGGAGTTATTGCAAAAAGGTCACATCCATCTGAGTTCATTGCCCTGTGGGAGCCCGATCGTGTTGGTACAGAAGAAGGATGGGACTTGGAGACTCTATATTGACTATAGGATGCTGAACAAGATCATAGTTCATAATAGGTACCCGATCCCACAGATGGATGACCTCCTGGACCAACTGAAGGGGGGAAAATATTTCAGCAAGATCGATTTGAAATCAAGATATCACCAGGTACCAATCGAACCCTCCAATGTGTGCAAGACTGCCTTCAAAGCCAAGGAGGGCCTTTTCCAATGGTTGGTTATGCCTTTCGAATTGACAAATGCTCCTGCAACATTCATGAGGCTAATGGATGACATCTTGCGGCTATTCACCAACTCATTTGTAGTGGTATACTTGGATGACATCTAGATCTTCAACCAAAGTTGGGAAGAGCACCTCCACCACCTGCAATAGGTTCTCCAAACACTGCAACAACACAAGATACATGACAATTTGGAGAAATGCACTTTTGGCATGACCCAGGTTCGGTATCTGGGATACTTATTGATGAACAGGTGGTGCATGTGGATCTAGCCAAGATCCAAGTCATTCGGGATTAGCCATCTTCAACCACTCTGACAGAGCTCCGCAACTTTCTAGGTCTTGTCAACTTCTACCGTAGGTTCGTGTTGGGATTTTCTCATATCACTTGGCCCTTGAGTCAAGTCACCAAGGGAGGAGTGAAAGCAAAATTCCTTTTGGTCTGAATCTATACAGAAGGCATTCACAGAGTTGAAATATTTCCTCTGCATGGCACCAGTGCTCCCATTACCAGACTTGCAACAACTATTTCATGTCGAGACAGATGCCTCTGACTATGCTATTGGGGCAGTCCTTACTCAACACGGGAATCCAGTGGAATATCACAATGAGACACTTTCAGACACAGTCTGGAAGTATCCCACTTATGAAAAAGAGATGTATTCCATTGTGAAAGCCTGCAAACAATGGAAGCATTACATTTTGCGGAAGGAAACGGTCATCCACCCAGACCACCGACCCCTACAGTTCATACAGACCAAGGGAAATTATAGAATGATCTCCATCATAAGAGGTCCACATACCTGTAACAGTTTCATTTGAATATCAAGTATAAGAAGGAAAACACCAATAATGTTGCAGATTGCCTTAGTTGACCATCGATCATGGCATTAACTACCGTGCTCAACTCTTGTGGGCATGAGACTTTTGATTGGCCACTTCTCTACAAAAGCGACCCAAAATTTGACCACACATACCAGACACTCTTGGAGGGTCAACATGTTCTAGATTTTCACCTCTAGTATGCCCTGTTATGCCACCTGGGTCACCTTTGTGTTTCTTCAAGTGAGTGTACCAAGATGATTTGGGAAGCACACTACAGTTGGGCTACTGTGAATTTCGAGGTCAAGAAAACGGTGGCAGTACTGCAGAAGTATTTCTATTGTCCGAATCTTCGACGGGATGTCAGGAAGCACATCAAATCATGCACTGCCTACACCATTAGCAAACCATCCATCAATAAGTAAGGCCTCCATACACTATTTCCTACCCTTAGTTGACCTTGGGAATCCATCTCCATGGATGACAAGTCAGGCCTTCCTTCCACTAAGCATGGAAATGACTATGTTTTTTTGGTCATCAACGGGTTCTCAAAGATGGCCATTATGGCAGCCTACAAGAAGAATATTGCAAAAAAAGCCACTGCTTAACTCTTCTTTGAACGAATGTGGGTACACTTTGGGATCCCACAGTCTATCATCTCAGATCAGGACAACGGGTTCCTTAGTACATTATGGCCCAATCTCTGGTCGATATTGGACACCAAACTCACTAAGTCCACAGCCTTCCATCCTCAAACTGATGGATAGAGGTTGTCAACAAGATGATCGTACACATTTTGCGCATGTACAACTCAAAGAATCCAAGCACATGGGACGAGAGCCTTCCCTATGTTCAGCACAGCTACAACTGAGATCTTCACAATTCGACTGGCCACAACCCTTTTCAGGTGGGCTTAGGATTCTAGCCACTATGTCCCATTGATGTGGCCATGCCATTTGCAGCTACTCACGCAGATTCGGCTCATGTCTAGTCTGAAACAGATAAGGCAACCAGCTTCATTGAGCACATCCAACATATTCACTAGTAGGTCCATGACATTCTAGAGAAATCAAATTTCCAGTACAAGCAACGACATGATCAACATTGAGTGCCAGACAAATTTCAGGTGGGTGACAAAGTCTGGTTGCATTTGCAAAATGGAACACCTTACCAAGCCTATGGAAACTTAGACCACTCTAATATGGTCCTTACAACATTACCAAGGTTGTGGGAGACAATTCATTTGAGCTCAGTATTCCCCCATTCCTTGGCCTGCACCTAGTGTTCAATGTGGACTGCCTTCGGTCATACTTTCCACCATTAATAGACACATCCGACATTGTAGAACATCGCACACCCACAAAGTTAAATCCAGATTGCATGGAACAAGCTGCAACTGATTGGATCATGGACACACAGATCAAGCACACTTGCCAACAGAATATCCACTTGTATCAAGTTGTCAAAGCAAGCCAACTCCTTCACTAGGGCAAGTGGCTCACCAGGGACCAAGTTTAGCATACGTTTCCTCATCTCATGGAGGAACTCAACACAATGGGGACTATTGCTTCTTAAGGGGGGAGGAATGATCCAGGTGGATATTGGTGGAAACCTACCAAGTCCACTTGGACCCCCACCATTGTTTCTTTCAACTTTTTGGTTTCCTTAATAGTAGCACAATTTACTATTTTTAGCAGTTTTTCGGGTCCTGGACTTCCAGAGCCGTTTTGAGGCCCTAAAAGACATTTTTTGGGAAAACTGGGAGCAACATGGGTCCATGGAATGATGTTGCTCTTCTTAAAGTTGTAGTTCTCGTATAGATATTTCTAACGAGATATTGTGCACATCAAACGGAGATCCTATGCCAAAGTTACAACCCTAGGAAATTGATGTACCAATTTACCCAAACAAGGCCCATAGTTTGGCGTTTCATCTTCTAAGGTTAGGTTTTTTGATTTTTAGGGTTTTACATTTTTTCTCAACAATAGATAGGCCTTCGAGCCTCATTGTAACAAAGTTCAAAGGAATGTAGTCGTCACATCTCTCCTCAAAGATAAGCTGTAGTTCTCGGATAGATCTTTCTAACGAGATATTGTGCACGTCAAACAGAGACCATATGCCAAAGTTACGACCCCAAGAAGTTGAGGACTCAAAAAAATGATAAAAATAGTAAATTGTGCTACAATTAAGGAAACTAAAAAGCTAAAAGAAACAATGGTGGGGGTCCAAGTGGACTTGGCAGCTGACCACCAATATCCACCTGGATCAGGTTGGTAGGGGGGCTCCAAAATGAAGCTAAGGAAATGTTTTGGAGGGTGGTTGTAGCCGCTACAACAAGATTTTTCACAATTATAATTGATGGCTTACCATCCAAGTCTCACAATCATTCATGAAAATAAGCAATTATTTTGGACACAGTGAATTACATAACTCTTCAACTCAAAAATAGGTTAGCAAATTCAATTTTGTCTGAGTCAGAGAAAAATGAATAAGTAACATTGAGTTTTCTATGGATATTTATAGAATCATTTCAGATATTCTAAATGGAAATAACATGTGCTAATCTTGCTTCCTTTGGTAATGGAATTGGCAAGTAGTACTTTCATGTTTCTGCCTTGGTTGTAGTACACGTAGTGAGCATGTTGCACAAAACATGGCAGCAACAATCAGGTAATTGAAAATTTTCAGTGCTTTACCAAATACCTAATTTAATATCATATTCATGACCTCTAAAGTGGTTGTTGTTGATATTCAAATCCATCAATGGGATAGACAATTGTAAGGGTTTGTTTGCATTATTTGTGAATGTTATATGTGAACTATTGTATTTAGCTTCCTTTATGGCACATCTATATCATGATACTAGACATAATGTTTCCAAGGTCTCAAAATTCTTGCTTGGAGGGAAATCATTTGTTTGTAGGAATTTACGAAAGGACATAAATCATTATGCAAAACATTAAAATTGCATATGATTGTAGAATTTAGTAATTTTGATGGAGAGTATTCTATGTTATCTAGCATTTATGCTAATATGATAAAGCATGGATATCTAATCCAACTATCGATGTATCAAATTTTCTTCTACTATTTACCGAAAGAAAGAAGGTGCTTTCACATTTGTAAAATGGTAATCGGATCTTTAAGATCTCAATAGTTAATAATCAATAATGTATGATGTTTAAAATCAATGTGAGATTGCAAGCTACATCACAATTCATGTTATCATTCACATATCTATAAAGAAGATCTGCCTTTAATGGAGACTTTGAAGGAAATGTTTACCTAACATCGCCATCACACTATCGTGACTTTAATTGTTGGTGTTCTTTTGGGTGCATCTTGTAGATTTTTTAAAGCAGGTTTGGGATTTGTCTGACTAGGATGGGGACAATATGCTTTCTCTAAGGGAGTTTTGCATTGCAATTTATTTGATGGAATGATTAGAGAAGTTCATCCCCTTCTTCTAGTGCTTCCTCCTTGTATTTAGATTGATAAAACGCTGAAGTCTAGATCTAAAGTGCAAACTACTACACAATGTTCAGTTGCGTTTAGTGGAATGTCTTGGCAGCATAACCCATGTATTTTTCATTTTCACTACAAGTTTTTGAAAAAAATACCTATGGTTGAAACTCACACTTTCATTTCATCTTATATTCAAGTCTTATAAATATAAGTTTCTAAGTAGATGCAATTATATTTTGATTTCTTCAAAGTTGGTAAAAGTTTATCGGATTTTTTTTAGTTGTACCATTCAATGGAAGAATATTTGCTTGTTTGGTTAATGTTTTTTTGTTGTTGTGATCTGTTAAAAGTGAAATTGGGTCTGGCACATTAACATAAGATAGGCTTACAACTGCATGCAATCATGGTTTCTTGGCCTAGTATGCATGGTGTTGTTCCTAGAAATATGCCAGGGAAATTTCAAACACCTCAAAGTGATGGATTGAGTACTGAACAATCAATTCAATAGAAGTCCTGACTGATTGTTTTGGAAATGAATTTTTTCCACTGCAACATGAAGAATTTCTAAAACCATTCTTACTTCTCAAATTACATTTTTAGTCAGAGAAAGAATAACAATGATCAAGTTTGAGCAATAACATAAAAATGAATGCACATCTATGTCAACCTTCTTTAGAGGAAAAAATATATCTTGGGTATGGATGGATTATCATAGTCTTGTAGAGGTTTATGGAACAAAGTAATATTGACAAGAATCTCTTTTTGTATGGAAAAGGATAAGTTGTGCATCCTTTAATGGGGATGCTTTTGCCTTTCATTTGGTGAGATCTAAGCTTTTAGATCAGAGTTTCCAGCCTAGATTACATCTAGAATATACATTTCTGGAAATGATGTAGACTCTCTTTAGATTAGGGCCATGGAAGATATATTCTCACTCCTTAACTATGTAGGAGAGGTAGTCTTTATACTTCTTGATGTACTATTATTCCTTATTGAAATATTAAATATAACCACAATTCTCATTTTCAAAGCTCAACCAACAAATACAATACTACACAAGAATACAATGGTATGCAACATGTTATCAATTTTTCAAGTACATGAGAGAATTATAAAAATTATTGGTTTTCACCTTTTCGATGTGCAGATATATTGCAAGCACGAACTAGAGATTAAATTTAGTATCCATATTGGACAAGGATAAGTGCATAAATTTCCAATTAAATGAGCACAAGAGGAAATGCTTTCGACCTTCTAAATTATGAGATAAACACCCTGACCCTATAGAAGATAAAACCAAGTATGCTAAAGTTATCTCTTGTCATGTCTCTAAGTAACTACATTTTTTCCAATGCAACATGAAGCATTCCTAAAACCATTCTTACATCTCAAATAGCATTTTCAGTCAAAGAAAGCATAGCAATGATCAAGTTCGAGCAATAACATAGAAAAATGAATGCACATATTTGTCAACATCTTTAGAGGAAAAATTCTATCTAGGGAATGGATGGATTATCATACAACCTTGCAATGGTTTATGGAACAGAGCAATATTGAAAGGCATATTTTTTTTTATGGAAAGGGAGAAGTTGTGCAGCCTTTAATGGGGATGATTTCTCCTTTCATTTGGTGAGATCTAAGCTTTTAGATCAAATTTTCCAGCCTAGATTATATCTAGAATTGGAATTTTTGGAAAGTATGTAGACTCTCTTCAGATTAAGGCCATGGAGGATATATTATCACTCCTTAACTATGTAGGAAAGGTAGTTTGTATACTTCTTGATGTACTCTATTATTCCTTATTGAAATATACAATATAACCATAGTTCTAATTTTCAAAGCTCGCCCAACAAATATAATACTACGCAAGAATACAATGGTATGCAACATGCTATCAATTTTTCTAGTACATGAGAGCATTATAGAAATTGTTGGTTTTCACCTTTTCAATATGCAGATATATTGTAATCATGAACTAGAGATTAAAGTTAGTATCCACATTGGACAAGCATAAATGCAAAAAAATCCAATTAAATGAGCACAAGAGGATACACTTTCAACCTTTGAAAATATGAGATATACACCGTGACCCTACAAAAGATAAAACCCAGTATGCTAAAGTTACCTCTTGTAATGGCTTCGACTAACTACATTTTGTCCACTGCAACATGAAGCATTCCTAAAACCATTCTTACATCTCATATAGCATTTTTAGTCAAAGAAAGCATAGCAATGATCAATTTCAAGCAATAACATAGAAAAATGCATGCACATCTTTGTCATCCCTCTTTAGAGGAAAAAGTCTATCTTGGAAATGGATGGATTATCATACAATATTGCAGAGGTTTATGGAACAAAGTAATATTGACAGGCATATTTTTCTTGTATGGAAAAGGAGAAGTTGTGCAACCTTTAATGGGGATGCTTTCTCCTTTCATTTGGTGAGATATAAGCTTTTAAATCAGAGTTTGTAGCCTAGATTACATCCAGAATTAGCATTTTTGGAAAGGATATAGAGTCTCTTCATTTTAGGTCCATGGAAGATATATTATTACTATGTCTATTATTTAAACCAAGATACAATACATTCATCTATTTGAAATATGAGTGCCTTTAGAGCTAGAAATTTGTAGTAGTACTCGCAGGAATATCAAACTTGAGGGCTTCCTACGAAGACACATGAAGAGAGAGGAGTGTGTATAAGGAAGTGCACTACACTTGTTTGATACTTCCACACATTTTGAGGGTGTGCCAATAGAAATGTTAATGTTGTTTGATACACTAACATTTGCTAGTTTTAGAAAAGTTCTCTTTATTAAATATATTTTTTTCATGAAGTAATATTTCCAACTAAGAGGATAAAGACTTGGCATGCTTGAGACAGAGTGGTGTTATTTCTTTCTTGTATTTGCAATTTAGTAATATTCCACCACTAATAAATTCATTAAGTAGTTGTTCATTTAGTAGTATATTAAAATAGGGATTTGTTAAAGGAAAGGGATTCTGGTTTGTTTGAACGTCATAAACTGGAACGAAATTTAGTTTTGAATTAAAAAAATGGAATATATTTTGAAAAATATGTTTTTTGATCAAATATAGGCTCGTTTCCTGATCACTAAAAAAATACTGTCATGATAATAAAAAATTATTTTGGACACTATCAATTATAGAACTCTCCAGTGCAAAAATAGGTTAGCATATTTAGTTTTGTCTGCATCATAGAAAAATGAATGAGTAACATTAAGTTTTCTTTGAATATTTATAGAATGATTTGAGATATTCTAAATGGAAATTGCATGTGCTAATATTGTTGAATTAATTACATGGAAAAAAAGGGGCATACATAATTTGTTTGCTTCTTGGAATTGGATTCCTTTTCCCCTAGAATAGTATGATGACAATTGAAGATTACTATATTGAAGCTATATTCCGAGTTAGTATCGCAAGTTACATAGTCTTGTCTTATTCTTTTGTATTTTCTTGTTGTAATCTTGTGTCAAAAATACTTTTCTCCACCCATTCGATTTCTATTGACCAATTTTATTGCTGAGTGTCACTGCTTCTTAAAGATAACTAGAGGAAGCAATATAGCTACGAAATTTGAGCATGAGACTTTCTTAGTAGAAATTGCTAGCTTTGTTGTGTTTGATTATGTTGGATAAAATAAAAATTGCAATGTACCATAAGCATGGAAATTCAAAATATTGGGATAGAAATGTGTGTGTTTATTTGCATTTATTACTTTAGTTGAAGATAACATTTCATCAACAAATGTTGTACACTGAGAACAAAGCAAGTAGAAAATTTATTCTATGGTGATTTTTTATTTTCTTTGTTCATACAGGTCGTCTGGCCACATAGTGGCGACTATTGCCCGACTAAAGAAAACTTGTTCAAGTTTCTTGCTTTTATGGGGGAAAATGGCATTAACAATATTGCTAGTGTTGAGGTATATATAATATAAATCCTTTACAGTTTACTTTAGTTTATATTCCAGTGTTCATCAACTTTCATGTCTTATACTCTGCATTGTATTTTTTTTTCAAAAAAGGAAATCGGTATTGATGGCAAGAAGCAGGAATTGAAGAAAGAGGAGAAAAATAGTACTAGAGCGAAAAAATGCAAATTAAAGAGAGAGAGAGAAGATAATTGGTCTAGTGGAACCCGTAGATCCAATAACCCACATAAAATACACACATAAAGACTGATGGTCAAGCCTCCAGAGTTGGTGAATTCACATGCAATGCCTTAGCAACACAATGATAATGTTTTGAAGTGATGAAACAATATTTAATGTGTAAATTGTACTCCAACCAATTTTAAGTTAGAAACTCATATCGTAATAGTTGACATTTTATATAATATACTTTATGTGGTTGGAATTATTTATAGTTGCACTTGATATTACTTAGTATTGTAATTGACATATGTAACTTTGCATTTTCATATTAGATGAACATGTGCATTGTATGACATTTTTTTAAAATTTAGTTGCAAAATCATACTAATTAATTTATGTTGATTAATAATGAACACATAAAATCAATCTAAAACTACTAAATTAGTAGTTTATATTTATTAATGATGAGCACAAATAAAATGAATATACGACTAAATTAGTTGCTTATTACAATTGTTAATGAAAGTAAACGAAATGATTATAAACTATTAAAGTAGTCAATTATATAATGAATATGAAACTACAAAAAAAAGGATAAATGGCTATTGCAAATGATAATTTTTTTATTACAAATGACGACTAAATTTACATATATACAACTATTAGTAGCTAATTTATAATATCTTATAACACAACCAAATTTTAGTCACATTTCTTTGGTCATTAATTGGTTTCAAATGATGACTAAAATTTGCATATATATATATATATATATATATATATATATATATTACTAGCTAATTTAAACGGTATATTATAACACAACCAACATTTTGCTCATTAATTGGTTTCCTCGAGTGATCATTTAGTAATACATTTTGTTGTATATTTGGTTATTAATTGTGGCAGTCAATGACTAAATTAATGACCAATTAATGACTAAATATACTGCTAGACAACAAAATTGAGACAACAAATTAATGACTAAGCTAAAAATGACTAAAAGTTGGTCGCGTTACAAGATATTGTAAATTAGCTAGTATTGGTCACTGACCGAAAAATAGTCATTTATATGCAAATTTCATTCGTTTTTTTAGTAACTAATTAGCCATTTTGTACTAGTGGATCTACGAGCACTTGTACATATTATTATAGTGATCTTATGGCCGATTTGTCATAGTTTCTATTCTGGTTATATGTTGGTTATATGCATGACTTTATGATGTGCTCTAGCTATGGATATCTCTCATGATTTGAAAAGTTAATGAATGATTGATGAATGCATGAACTAACAAGTGTTATTGTAGCTAGCTTGAGAGAGAATTAAGCCTTCGTGGTTATTTTTAGATGATGTTTAGAATTTATGATCAGATATGCATTCATGACCTATAGCTTACATGTTTGTCATGTGTTTAACGAAATTTATATCTTGCATTAGGCATGTATTGGTCAATATTTGACTCAAGTTCTTTTTTTTAGTATTGTTATCCTTACTATCATGATTATGGAAAGTTACAGACAGTTCTATGCAGTGGTCTAGAGGCTTTCATGAAAAAGTGGCATAGATCTCGCGACATATGCACTGAACTAAGGAATTGCAGTCATTACATTGGGAGCCAAGAATATGAGTGCGGTTATAGCCTCTGAACCATATGCATGCAGTGTTATCGGTGTGTTGGAGAGTTTCGCTTATGAAAAAAGAGTTCTAGCTCAGGGATGGATCACCTAGGGTGGTTTGCAAGCTCTTGAGTGTTCTATAGTCCCTAGGAGATGGTTGTAAGTTGTTGGTCAGTCAAGCCCACTTCTATAACTAGAACTCAGAGGTCAAGTCATATCATAGTGACACTCATCTCATGTTTACCTCGGAAAGCCTGCAAAAGTGGGTAAATGTGGGAGGAGGCGTTACACTGAGTCAAATTTAAGGGGGGGATTATTAGGGTGGGTCAGGTAAACTTGATTTATTCAAGTGACTGGATATTTTCGAGCTCCAAATTTATGAAAACCCTTGGATTTTTCATATAGTATTATTCTCTAATATAGCCTATTTAAATGTGGAAAAAGTCTAGGCAAATTTGTCCCAGTGACCAATGGGATCACAAGCAACAATGTCTTTAGAAAAAACCACTTCTCCCAGTGTTTCACGATCCTAGCAACAACATTGTGTAATGATCCTTTATGGAATAAATTTACTATTTCCCACTTTCTTGTTTAGGTATGGTGACCTCTTAGTGAATTGAACTCAAATACAAAATACTCCAACACCATCCATAAGGAAAACTCCATCCTATATTATAGCTAAGTAATGAACCTTAATAATAACTGCTAACTACTTAATAGACCATTCTTTATGAGGCCACATTATGTTTATTCCATGCTAACTAGCTAGTGGACATTATTTTTTTTAACATCCTTAATCAGCCTAATCCACTTTACATTGAATGATTGTCATAACTATTCCATTACTACTCTAGTGGGCCCTTTGAACCCCTAATTACAACCCTAAGAAGGATCCCAACATCTTACCATCACTGAATATGGAGTTCTCTTCTCCTCATTAATAGAAGGAAGATATTCCTTTCTCTATCCCACAATTCCTCAATGACCCTCTTCCCTTATAGTGCAAGCAAAAAGAGTGCAAGATCTCTATTTTTCTATTTTGGAATGATTTGGAGGAGGCCAATTGGCTCAAGCAAAATTACAAGGTATATTGGTGTTTGTTTTTATGGGCATTCCAACCATGTTTTTCCCCTAAAAACCATCCCATTTCCTCCTTTTTCTTATTAACAAAGCCCCAACCAGCTAGAGGCTTTTCATGACCATAATTCCATGGGGTTCCCTTTTCAATGACATGGATAGCCATAATGGTTTCACACAAGTTCCTTTGTGAACAAAGAGAGAAAGAACATTCAAAATGGGAGGATGAAGAATGTTAATGGGAGATGTGTTATTTTAGTCTTTATTTAGGAGTTTAATAATGATCTATGAATGAGGGTGAATAATAGTTTTTCCTCGAGAGTTTGGATGAGTCAAGTGCCCCCTTCTTAAATAAGTATGAAGAAATGTTCAAAATACCACCTAAGTACGAAGCGGATGACATATTAAAATAAAGAAGCATGGCAAAGAAAGGTTGTATTTCAAAGAACAAGTGTTAAAGCATATCTTCTATGCACTCCATTTCTCTTCCTAGTATCATCATCTCGATTTTCCATATTCTTTTTCAAACAACTTTTTTGATGAATAATATATTATTATATATTTTCTTTTAATTCATCTATTTTCATTACACATAATCATAAAATTGGCACAATAATTTTAATCCACTATAAAAACTCACCTAGATTCACTAAATTTTGACCTTGATCTCCACTAAAAACTTTTATTCATACCCTAAATGAAATGTAATTATAATAGTAGTGAAATCTTTTTGAAAAATTATAGTAGTGATAGCTATTATTGAGATGTAATTGTGCTTTGAAAATGAGAAAATTATCGGAACCTTTTGAACGTTTGGGCTTCCAAAGTAGTGCGGTTAATTGAGTTCACTTTTAATGTTTAATAATACTTGTATTTATAAAAACCAAATCAAAATTGAATCCAATACACTATTTTAGCCTTTTGAACATTTAGACATCCAAAGTAGTGAGGTTAATTGAGTTCACTTTTAATGTTTAATAATAATTGTATTTATAAAAACCAAGTCAACATTAAATCCAATACACTTTTTTAAATAAACACTAAAGCATGGTTTCCAATACAACAAACCACTTTTTATTTGTATTTGGTTGTAATTTGGAAATTATGTAAAAAAAAAAAAAAAAAAAAAAAAATTAAAAATAAAGAATTAAATATTTAGTTTAATTATTATTATTTTTTTTTTATAATTTTTAATACATAAAAATTATTATCATATTTAATAAAAATAAAAACAAATTTGATATGGATAACCTTCTGTCCAAAAAAAATTACCCTGCGGCAACAAATTCCCCACAAAAATTTGATTTGTTAAGAGAACATTTGATCATTGGGTACACCATAGGAAAACTTAACTATTCTATTCTATGAAGAATATTTTAATTTTATAACTTTAACTTTATTGCAACAAAGTCCCCACCTACTTGTAATAAAACATATCTGTTAACTCTTTCCTTACAACTAAGAATATAATAAATGAATTAAAACTCGCATATGATACTCTATGAATTGTGATATATTATTTGATACGGTTTATTACGCTTAAGAATATAATAACTAATTCAAAACTCACTTATTTGATATTTAAGTTAATTGAAAATGAAATTGCTGACCTGCTAAATGTCGCGTACGCATGTCAGTTCCGCGAAGACAGAACAGAGTAATTTAAAAAAATTATTGTAAACTATTATCAGCTAAATAGGTGAATTAAAAAATGTGTTGTTAACTAACCTATTAATTAAGAGTTTTTAATTAAAAATATAGTAATATATTGATAAAGTTGAGATATTTGATTAAAAATTAATTATTATAAAAAATATTTTTAAATAATAATTTAAAATAGCATTATTGAATATAATTTTTTTACTAATAATAATAATAATTTAATTAATAATAAATACTAATTTTGAACTAATAATAAGAATAATTTAAATAACACAATTTAAAAATTAAATTTGAACTAAAATAATAACTTTACAATATTATGCATTATTTTTAAATAATTGTTTGTTTGTGGATTGGTTTTAGTTCATCACAGATTTCAGGCTTGACTCGTGGCTTGAGAAATCCTGATCCACAGGCATCTAAGCTATCAAAATCACCCGAGAACTACACCCAGCCTCAGAGTTAAATAAACAATTCATTTGGTTTAAAATATCAGAAAATGGAAACTACATCAAAATTGCAGCATGCTATTTTGCACCACGAGTTTCAAAAATCTACAAAGGTAGAGGGCTTGACCACAAAGATCCATTTGCAATCTTAAAAGCAGATAATGCAACTTATTCACGGCTAGGTGAAGTCCTTATAGTGGGTGATTTCAATGCTAGCACTGCAAGTGAGCAAGCTAGCATTCTTTGTTGTAAAGATGTTTGCGACCCTATTTGGCTTACAGAAGAGAGTAATCATCAGTGGGAAAGAATTTTAGAGGACAAGGCCTACAATCTCTTTGGTGAACAATTGCTTACTCTATGTGGGGCCTTTGATTTAGTCATTTGTAATGGCTTGACTAGATGGACAAAGTCCGATAATTTCACTTGCAATACTTACAATGGAGCAAGTGTAGTAGATTATGTAATTTGCTTGCATGGTTTGTGTGAGAAAATGGAGGAATTCTTGATTGGAGATTAGTTGTGGGACCTAAAATTAGATCATAAGCCAATTTATTTATGTTTCTCTTGGACTAGAAAGAAACAATTAGAGTCAAAAATTCAACATGTCCAGCAAAACCTCCCACAAGGTAGAATTCTTTTGACCCCAGAAAATTGTAATACCTTCAAAATGACACTAGAGAGGTTCTCGAGAAGGAGAAAATCACATTTCACAACCTTCATAGTCATGAATTAACACATTTAATTCAATGTGCACTGGAAAAGTACAAAAGAGAAAAAATTAAGAAGTCTGAAACAAATTGCTTTCCGGTTAATGCTTAGTTTGACGAGGAATGCAAAAAGGCAAGGAGAATGTGGAAAGAGTCAAACAAGGATAACATAAAGCTCAAAGATTACAAGCAGTGATTAAGCAAGAAAAAGACCAATTCCATGGTTTCAAGGAGGGAACAACTAATCTTCCTCAGGAAAAATAATCCAAAATTATTTTAGAAGGAGCTCCAACCGAAAAAGAGACAAACTGGAAATAGTATTACAACTTCTAAATGGTTTGACTATGCAAGACAACTCTATGAGCAGGATCCTAAGGGTGACCCTGCCCCTTGGGTAAATATTGATATTGAACTCTTCACGGCGCAAGAGGTAGAGATGGGTATCAAGAAGCTAGGTGTTGGAAAATCAAAGGACTTAGCTGAACTCCAAGCAAAATATCTAAAGTGGGGCAAAAAAATTCTTGCACCTCACATTACAAAAATTTTCAACAACATCATACAACAGGGGCTCCCCAAAGATTGGACAACTAGTCTGGCAATACCTCTTTTCAAGAGAGGTGACGTCAATAATACCTCCAATTATAAGACCATCATGATAAACCCTTTGTTTGCAAAGCTATTTGGAAGCATGCTAGAAAAGAAAATTAGCAAGTGGGCAAAAGAAAGAGATAGGCGTGCTAAAGGGCAAGTAGGTTTTATACCTAAACATTCCATAGTTGATCATTGTATAACTTTAAGGCACATCATTAAAAAAAAATGGAAGAAAAAGGAAGAAGTCTTTTGTTGCTTTGTTGATTTCAGAAAAGCATTTGACTCAGTTCATAAGGATAAGCTTTGGCACAAAATGGAGGAACTTGGGGTTCCTAAACATTTGAGAGCAGCTATGCATAGGCTGTATGAAGAGATGAAAGTAAAAATTAAAACTTCAGCGGGCATTTTTGAAAGTTTCAGAAGCGATATCGAGGTCAATAAAGGTTTCCCACTATCTCCTACCCTTTTTGGTTTAAATATCGATAAGTTTGAGGAGTGGTTAAATTCGCAAGGGGGTGATGGTATCTATTTGGGCAAGTTTGCTATAAGACTTCTTTTGTATGCAGATGACCTTATTTTGCTTCCTAAATCGGCTCTTGGTTTGCAAGAGCACTAACTATCCCTTGAGAATTTTTTTAGAAGTATGGGGATGCAAGTCAATATCAGCAAAACGAAAGTAGTGATTTTCTCTAAGAAAAGAAAACATAACCGACATAAGTTCTACTTTAAAGACAACATTCTCAAAGAAGTTGTGGATTACAAATATCTCGAAACTGACTTCAACAAAAATCTAAGCTGGAATGGTTGTAGAAAGAAAAGAACTTTGGGGGGTTGGAAAGCATTTTATGATTTTCAAAATAGGTGTAGAGAGGCAAAGTTATCGTACAAGAAAACTACTCAAGCTCTTTCTGGGCTTCTAGTGATTCTGATGATTCTCTATGGTTGTGAACTATGGGCCAGCAATACATCTAACATGCAGTGGAGACAAATTGAGAAAATTCAGAAGCGTTTGATTACAAATAAATTCAAGATTAAAAGTGCAGTTCCTTATACTATATTGTTAAGTGAAACAGGGACTTCTCCTATTGAAGCAACTTCTATGGTGTGAGTCATAAGGTATTTAAAAAAAATTAAGCAAATGGAAGAGGGTGGATGGACTAAGGTTGTCTTTAATGATAGATTGTGCAAGAGAAAAAATACTTGGATGCAACAAAATAAAAAATAGCTTAGTAAATGGGGTATTTTCTTGAACGCGTGTCCCATAAACAACAAAAAGATAAAAGACTTTGTTATGGAAAAGTTCCACAAACTTACTTGGGATAAGGAGCTAGGAAGAAAGAAAAAGTACTATTTTGAAGTGTTTAATCTCACTTATAGTCATCAACCAAAAGCATACATATATGCCAATATCTCTTGGAGAGCCAAAATTCTTACTGCTCAGTTAAGGATTAATTCTCATCAACTCCATTGTGAAAGAGGGCGCTGGAAAAGACCAAAAGAAGTGTGGGAGGAAAGAATATGTATTTTTTTTGTTCTTGTGGAAAAGTGGAATAGAAAAAAAAAATCATTTTAGAATGTGAGGCCTTCAAAGACAACAAGGAAAATTATGCAAATATGCTGGTAGCTAGCTCTTGGGATAATCTATTTAGTGAGGGGTTTGTCAAGTAGCTAGGAGCATCTATTTTGAAGCTTCACGGAAAAAGGGCCGAATACATCAAGCAAATGAAGAAGCAATTTGTCCCATAGGCTATCTTTAGCCTCGTGGATGTTAAAGTAATTTCTTCTTCTTCTTCTTTTTCTTCTTCTTAACATGACCGGATTTTTGCCCACGAAATTTCCATTAACTACACCCCATGACCCGCTATTCTATGCCTTGTAGGCTTTTAAATAATGATTTTAAATGAACTAATTATAGTTATTTATTATAAATAAATAAAGTAATTAAAATCAAATAAATTGCTATTATAATTAAATAATAATTTTAAATAACAATAATTTTAAATTAAACAAATTTATAATGAAATAATTAACTAATTTTATTTAAAGAAAGAATTGTTTATGTATCAATTAACTAATTAAAATGATATAGAAATGTAGTTATACATGTATTGTAATAAACTATTAAAATTAAAATACAGAATAAAGTGGAAATTGTAAAGAAACAAAAGAAGAAAAAAAAATTATATTCTAGAAAGGAAAAAAATTATTCTAATAAAAAGAAGAAAAATATCAAAATAAACATATTCAATTATAGTATTATAATAATATTATTAATAAACAACCTTTGGATAGGGTGATCAATCATGCACACACCAGGCACATGAGAGGCCCTTGGGGTTAGGCCCTCCTCCACACGGTCATTAAAACAGACTCATGTGTTGTCCCTGCATTCACTACACTCGAGTCACAATCTTTCTAACACATTTAATAGTTAAATTCCAGGGTATGTAAGTGTTCTTCTCTAATCTGGAAGCTTGGGTGATGAATTTGGGTTGGGAGGAGAATAGAGGTGTGCAAGACAGGTTCCGTGGAGGCCCACTGCAGTCATGGCCTTTGTTGAGCAATGAAGTGGAAGCCCTTTTTGTTTTAGTTTGGGTTGGATTCGGCCGTTTGGCCTGCCCTTGAGATCTAGGCACTGTAGTGGGTGGGCGATCGAGTCAACTCCATGCCATTTTTGGGACATCCTGCTACAGGCCTTTAAAAAGAAAGCAGAATCTCCTTGATGTCCCCTCCATTGTGTGGGGTAATGTATCAGTGTTCATAATTGATTCTACATGTCATTATCATTAGATGGCTCTGTCATTGCTTATTTTTGGTCACTATGTTGTCGATTCCTAGGCAGAAGTTACCTCTAGTTTCTATTCATGTGGGGGTGCTACACTAGTCTCTAGTTAGTATTGTTGGTTGTTTGGGTCCCCATTCGAGGTCAGTGTTATTATATTACTTTTTCTATAAACTTGGGGTTGTGTTGTTTGTGGGTCAATTGATTGGTGGGTGGTGTCTATCTAGGACAACTCTTCAATGTGGGCAGACACTTTCCCTTCTTGTTTCAAAGTTTGTAGGTTTTTGGTTTTGGTTTATACCCATTCGGAGTATCAGTTTCTTGGTCTTTATTATTGCAACTCCTCTTGCAGGTTCCTTGAAGGATTTCCCCCAACCTTGCTTATTAGTCGTTTGTCACCTCCTGCCAAACACATTATGCCTCGCCAACAGGGCCAACAATGTGGAAAACAAGGTCAACAATTCCATGCAGGGTGTCCTGAGACATACTATAGCCCATCCTCCAAAAACTCGGCTAGTCGAGAAACTCAGGAAACTGCAGTTATCACTCCAACTCACTCTTCAGGTCACATAGCGGGGCCTGCTTCCATGGATTCCATTGCAAAGTAGCGTCAGAATATCCAAATCAATATGGATATTATCAAGGACCACAGGTATGAAGACCACAATGAAATTGTGCCTTATCTCAGTGATATCCAATATAGCCAAAATGAAATTATGGAACAGTTGGATAGCCTTCGTCGCAGCCACCATCGCACATATGACCACCTTCGCATCTTGGAAGCATGAGTGGAACACATTGATTTCCATATGTATGATCATGTTGGTTATTTCACAGCTTCCCTTGTAAGCCTGCCCCACCACCCTCCTTGATATGTTGTTGTCAGTTCTGATCTCTTTTTTGTTTTCTCCTAGTATGTTATGGCTACAATGCCTCTTGGAAATAAAATTTGTAAAGTGTCTTCTATGGCATCCTCTAGGCCCTAATCTCAACAAGCCTCGTCGGAATGAGAGAAAGGGGTTTGTTGAGACTAATTTTGTAAGCTATGCTTTCTTGAAAATATAATGAAATTTTTTTGAACGACAATTTTTTTATTTATTAAGAAGCAACATAGATTTATCTTAGCTCCGAATCTACTAAGTGCCAAAAAGAATCAAATCTTTTAAGGTGAAACCCTTTCTTCAAGTTTTGGACTAAAAAAAATTCTTACATCTTGAGAAATTTGATCCGCTTGTTATTTTATAAATTTAGAATTAACATGGATCTATGTTGATTTCAGGTACAACTAGTGCAGCTATATAACTTAAATGGGTAGTAAATATTGATAAGTGTCAATCCATAATAAACATAAAAACAATTATTTCATCATATATCTCAAATTGATAAAATAAAAAAACCTAAAAATTAACTAAATTATAACTTTATTTATAATAATATTTATTATTTTTAATGGTAAAAAGAATTAACTACTCCGATAGGGCCCATTTTACACTGACATTGGATGTACTTATTTTCTTCTGATAGAGCATTCCACGACTCTGATTTCACAAAGTCCTTTTCTCTTGTGAATTACATAAACATGTTTAATTTAATAATTAAATTGAAATTGAATTGCTTCATCTATTCATTTTCCCACGTGGTTGGTTGTTGCTTCAATCCACAAACATAGCCAAAAGAGTTTTAAGTTTTGCGTGCTTGGAATGGTGGAGGAGGGATTAATTCATTATATCCCCTCCAATCCCCCAGACTCTCCTGATATCCACCTTTGCATATCCGCTCTGTATTGTGACTTGGCGTTTTGATATAAAGATTGATTTCAGTTTGTAGGCGGTCATTTCTTTGCAGCAAAAGCAAATAGTTCGCAAGAGGAAGGCACTCCAAGACATCACCCGCATTATGACATCCTTAAGCTCATCAATTCAATATTTCAAATACGACCATTTCTATTGCTAAAAATAATAATCCAAAAGGGTAATACGACCATTTATATCGCTAAAAATAATAATCCAAAAATGTAAGCATTTAAATGGACGACTAAAGAGACATGGAGTTTCCATTCTCGTCCTCACCATCTATTCCAACAAACATAATTTCAAATTAAATTGGGATCAATATTGTCTTGATCGCATTGTATTAATTTGTTAGCTTCTAAGTTATAACTCTGAGATGTGTTGATACAACTGTCAGCTCATTTTCTAATGGATTTTAATTATTTTAATTAAATTTAAAAAAATGGTTCTAATGATAAATGTTAATGAAATTTAAAAGAATGGTTGTGATGATAAATGTTACTTAAATTAATTTTAAAAAGTTAATAATTTTAGATGTTCAAGTTCCAAGAATGTTGAGGAATTCACTTCAGATTTTTCGACTATTAATTTAATGATTTAAAGAGAATACACCTATTGGCATATATCAACCACATTTTATTAATGTGGTTGCACTAGTATATAAGTTAAACATTTATATATTTAAAAAAAACATGTAACACTAGCAATTGCACCATATATTGCAAAGGAAACTCCGTAAGGCAATAGCATATAGCACTAATTAATTCTTTTTTGACAATTGTTGAAAGAAAAAAAATACCAAGAAAAGACAAGGACCATGCTACAATATCTTACTGCAATACTTCTTCTTTGAGGCTTACAAATCATGAGGCCTATATTGAAGTTAAAGGCCTTGTCTGATTATGCCAACATGATTAACTCATAAATAAAGAAATAGATCGTGATTTGCTACCTTCGAAATTAGAGGCCATTTTGATACAATCCTTCCATATTTCATCTTGATCACTTCCTCCTGCTATAGACAACCTTAATCAATAGAAATAATTTTTTTCATAGTTTGAAGTATGTGTCTACAAAGGACTATAACAATTTTGTAAATAAATTCTGAATTTTTATGTGAATTAAGATCTACCCTTGAATAAAATAGCACATATATCCAATTTGGAAATTGAACCCAAAAATAACGTCAACTACACCTCTTCTTGACAAAATTTATAGTGTTTTTCTTTTGAATGTTGACTTACATCTGTATTATTTCCTTCATGATCCTTGAAACTATTAAAAAGCTCACATTACTATTTACCACTAATCTCCTTGGTGTCTGCCATGTTCTTGTTTTAGTCCAAGAGATTCTTCTTAGGTAAATCTAACCCATGTCATGTAGTTGAAAATAATGTAGATATCATTCAACAACATAAACCATTTTATCTTGAAAATCACGAAGGTGTGATCC
The DNA here is from genome assembly GCA_000404065.3 of Pinus taeda. NCBI lineage: Eukaryota > Viridiplantae > Streptophyta > Pinopsida > Pinales > Pinaceae > Pinus > Pinus taeda. The sequence continues at coordinate 62,184 of APFE030224718.1, read as the reverse complement.
ATAAGCACCACAATGGCAATATTGTTTTTTACATCAAAATGCCACACGTCACCTTGGTTTTAAAATAATGGACACAAAATTTATATAACCTACTCATCTATCTAACTGGTAAAAATATGAAAGAGTTATTGTGAAATTTTCATTGTAGACAAGAAACATAGGGATAAATTTGAAAAAAAAATGGATGAAGAAAAAACATGCATGTGGAAATTGCACATATTGACCTTTGTGGTGCCATGAAAATTTAGTCATTGGAAAGTCCAAACTATTTTATGACACCCATCAACAATACTACAATGAAATTTTACTATAATACTGCTTCCTTGAGCCTTAAAGATCATTAGGCCTATGTTGAAGTTAAAGATCTTATCTGATTATGCCAATATGAATGCCTCGTAAACCAAGAAATAGATATTGATTTGCTACCTTCAAAATCAGAGGTTGTTTTGGTACAGTTCCTCCATATTTATTCTTGACCACTTCCTCCTGCTATAAACAACCTTAATCAGTACAATTTTTTTTTTATAGTTTGAAACATGTGTCTACAAAGGACTATAATAATTATGTAAGTAAATTTTTAATTTCTATGTGAATTAAGTTCTACCCTTGAATAGAACTACACATATCTGCAATATGGAAATTGAACCCATGAATAGCATCAACTACACCTCTTTTTGAGAAAATTGTCTATGTTTCTCTTATGACTGTGGAGTCACCTCTTTATTATTTCATTCCTGATCCTTGAAACTATTCAAAATATCACATTTCTCTTTACCACTAATCTCCTTGGTGTCTTCCATGTTCTTGCTTTAATCCAACAAATTATGCTTAAGAAAATCTAACCCATGTCATGTAGTTAAAAATAATGGAGAGATCATTCAACAACATTTAAGCCATTTTATCTTGAAAATCAAGCAAGTGTGGTCCATGAGCACCCTAATGAAAATACATGTTTTTACATCGAAAGATTCACCTTGGTTTTAAAATAATGGCCCCAAAAGTTATATAACCTACTTGTCTATATGACTGGTTAAAACATGAAAGAGTTATTGTAAATTTTGCATTTTAGACAAGAAACAAGGGATAAATCTAACAACATAGTTTGATGAAGAAAAAATATGCATGTGGAAATTTCACATAATGACCTTTATGGTCCCATGAGAATTTAGTCATTGGCAAGTCTAAATTATTTTATGACATCCATCGATGCCCTTCTAAGAAAAAATTGGTTGCGCTTTCTCAAGTACAATTCATTATCTTTGAAGTCAAACCCATATATTTATACATCATAAAATAGAACAAACATTAGATCAAAGCATGCATAATATAGAAAGCTTTCTCAAAACATTTTGAAGCTAAAAAAAATCTACAATGTGACAATTTATAGTCAATGAATCAGTTGTCCCATGTGAACCAATAAAAAAGTACGTTGGCTCAAGGTTGTCTCAAATTACTAAATGTGTGTTGTAAATACTTAGTTCATCACCTAGCAATGGAAACAAGGAGATAGAAAGATAAAAAGTAAGAAAATTCTATGCTTCCTTTCTAGGCAAAGAGAAATTGATGATGAAGTGGATGTGATGTTGTGATGTATTGTGTATCAGGAAGGACACAAAATTAAATAGTTTATATAGCATGTTGAGTTTGGCCTCTAAACAAGTAATTTTATGAAAGTTGTTTTAAAACTTTAAAAGATGAGTATTGACAGTAAACAAGGAAAGAAAACAATAGAACCTGAAGATCTAAATGGTTTAATGTTTACATAGCTTGTTCGATTTTTCCTCTAAGCAAGTGAGAAACTATATGAAAAATGTTTTAGAACTGAGTATTTACAACACACGTAGAGTAATTTGAGACAACCTTGAGGAGTTCTTTGTAAAATTTCCCTCCATCCGATAGATACTACAGATCCTTCTTAAGAGACAGAATATTCTAGTCTATAACCTGATCCATAATCACATAAAAGGGCTAGGGATGTTACAAGAGAAACACATGAAATTTTCTCAAGAATTGGTGTAGTTGATGCTATTCTTTCGTTCAATTTCTAGATTGGAGATATGTGCATTTTTATTCAAGGGTAGATCTTAATTAACATAGAAATTTAAAGTTTATTTACAAATTTTTGTTGTCCTCTATAGACACATGTTTCAAAATATAAAAAAAATTACTTTGTATTGATCAAGGTTGTCTATAGAAGGCGGAAGTGATCAAGAAGAAATAAGGAGGAATTGTACCAAAACAACCTTTGATTTCGAAGGTGACAAATCACGATCTATATCTTTATTTACGAGGTATTCATGTAATCAAATAAGGTATTTAACTTCAACACAACCCTCATGATTTAAGGCTCAAGGAAGCAATATTGCAGTAAGATTTCATTGTATCATGGTCCTTGTCTTCTCTTAATATTTATTTTTATCTTTCAACAGTTATCAAAGAAGCATTAATTAGTGTTATATGTTATTGCCTTACAACACTTGCATTAATTAGTGTCGATTGCTAGTTTGTGACACCACTACAATTAAGTAAGATATGTGCAATTTTTTTAAGGTAACGCTAACTTTTTTATATATAGCATGAATATTAATTTATGCAATATTATATTAATATTTTTAATTTAAATATTTCTCTAAAATGTAATTTCAATTTTTTTTCTATTTTTAAATTTATAACAAAGTTTTCTCCTCAAAGTGATTGGAATTATTTATATATAAAATTGAGACGAAATATTTATAAATGATTATGATCTTGGATTGAGGGAAGATTTAACATGGAATATTAATCAATTATTACTGTCTTGGAAGAAGCGAAACTCTCAACATCAAATACAGATCAATTATTATTTATTATGGCCTTGGAACAAGGCTAGACTCAGTTTGGCTTGCATGAGAATCAATAATTTTGATCACATTAGTTTCCTTCTCTTATGCCTTACCAAATCCTCGACCACTAACTATCATTTTCACTATCACTGTAATAAATTCTAGGAGTTTTTGACTAAATGGTGACTGGTTGTATTCTAAAGATGTTAATTGATCTAAAACCCACAACTACTCTCATATCCTAACCAACCCCCAAAAATTAAAAGATTAATTAAATGCATCTATCTCATTTGTATACATTCTTTTTATAGTTTGTCCCTGTTACATCTAGTAATATTATATTTCTTTGCCTAAATGCAGTTGCCTTCTTGTTGCAATTTTAGTTTTTTATTATTTTTTACTTCAAATTAGCTATATTTAAACACGTGTGAGAAAAGTGAATGGTAAATATATGATAACTTGATATATGTTATACTTTGTATCATATGGAGCTCACATGTGAGTACATATTGTCTATAATCATGTCATGCGAGTACATTTTGTCTATAATCATGTTCATGTCCTTGTTGAAGATTATTCGGTTCTCTATATGGAGTGAGGTGGATTTTTATTTTCATTGTTGTAGGCATGTTAGTTGGTATTTCATAATAATGTCAACCTTAGTAGCTAGTAAATGCCACTTAGTTTAAATATAGGTAAATTGGAGTCTAGACTAGCATTGTAATGAAACTTTATAAATTTAATTAGTGATGCCTTTTAGTATAGAAATCTACTTTTTAGTAGCTATTATTTATGTTGTACCAACTTAGGAATGTAAACTAGCAATATAAAAATCTAGGTGCAATTGTGCAGCTAGCAGGTGCCTTAAAGCTATGTTTTCTACAAATTATTTAATGTATATTATTGTTATACACGATCTTACATAGTTATGTATTAAATAAATCTTTAATATAAATTAAGCATTATAATTGGACAATCTAAATAATTTATATAACATCTCAATCACATTTGAAACTAAAAATAAAATAAAAAATCACGCTTAATTTAATACATCAACAACATACATTTTGCAATTAACTAACTTAGCTCATGTCTATAGGATTTCTAAAATATTCTAAAATCTCTACAACCAGTTTGTTCTATGAACTACTCCACAAAGAAGTTAAAATAAAAATAAACATGCATATCATATTACAACTCACTGCTTTTTTTTCATTTTCTTTTTAATTTAAAAGAACATTTTTTTTTTTTGTAAGTTTGGTGGTACCTTTCCTTTAATTTTCATAAATAAAGCAAGTTACATCCATATGTCTAAGAGTTAGGTGGCCTCAACCTGCCTAGAGGGAGACCGACGCTGTTGGCCACCTAACCACAAAATATGCCATCCACAAACAAAAATTGATAAGTCTAACCAGTCACACTATGTAAACCTGAGAGTCTTTGTACTTCCTATTTTCTAAATAACTATAAACATAACTGCTAATAATCCTAAAACTTTGGGTTTGAATCATGGAAAAAGAAAAACAAGGATGCACTATTGCTACTTATCAATAGCTAAATCCACCAGAGTAGGATCGTTCACAGTGGAACCCGACAGCTCTGTGTGGGGTATGGAAGGGATATGCTTCTCAATTTGGCTTAGTCGACCATTATACTGCTGTAATTGAAATAGAATTTTTTGAAATTCTTTAGTATAGTCTCAATGACCTTAAGGGGCTACATGCACGTCAGGAGGAAAATGTTCTATAGATTTCACCAGAATACTCTTCGTCATCCAAAAGATATGGATGGTTTTCTTGTATTGAGATGCTCTGCCACAAGTGTAGTCTGGGTCGAAGATCACTGCTTACCACTCATCCATATCCAATTCAAAATCCTCCTTGGTTTGTCGGATCTCAGCTGTTGCTTGACTAGATTGGAGCTGCTAGCATGGTATGCTTGAGTCACATCCTGAATTATACGAGAGGGAGGCATGCACACAATTTTTTGTCTAAATGGTGACTGGGTGTATTCTAAATACGTTTATTGATATAAAACCCAAAACTACTCTCATCTCCTAACCAAGCCTAGGAAAATCAAAAGATTAAACAAATTCATCTGCCTCATTTGTATACATTCCTTTTATAGTTTGTCCTTGTTACATCTAGTAATATTATATTTCTTTGCCCAAATGGACTTGTGTTCTTGTTGCAAGATGGATATGTGCAATTGTCTTGTTGTTGCAATTTTAGTTCTTTATTATTTTTTACTTCAAATTAGCTATATTTAAAGATGTGTGAGAAAAGTGAATAGTAAATATATTATAACTTGATCTATGTTATAATTTGTATCATATGGAGCTCACATGTGAATACATATTGTTTATAATCATGTCATGTGAGTACATTTTGTCTATAATCATGTTCATGCCCTTGTTGAAGATTATTTAGTTCCCTATATGGAGTGAGGTGGATGTTTATTTTCATTGTTGTAGGTGTGCTAGTTCGACCTTGATAATAACGTCAACCTTAGTAGCTATTAAATGCCGCTTAGTTTAAATATAGGTAAATTGGAGTCTAGACTAGCATTGTAATGAAGTTTTATAACTTTAATTAGTGATACCTTTCAGTCTATAAATCTATTTTTTAGTAGCTATTATTTATGTTGTACCAACTTAGGAATTTAAACTCGCAATACAAAAAGCTAGATGCAATTGCGTAGTTAGCAGGTGCCTTAAAGCAATGTTTTCTACAAATTATTTTATGTATATTATTGTTTACACAATGTTACATATTTATGTATTAAATAATGCTTTAAGATAAATTAAGAAGTATAGTTGGACAATCTAAATAATTGATATAACATCTCAATCACATTTGAAACTAAAAAAAAAAAAAAAAAAAATTCACACATAATTTAATACATCAACAACATACATTTTGCAATTAATTAACTTAGCTCATGTCTATACGATTTCAAAAATATTCTAAAATCTCTACAACCAATTTGTTCTTTGAACTAATCCACAAAGAAGTTAAAAATAAAAAACAAAATGCATATCATAGTACAACTCACTACTTTTTTTTCATTTTCTTTTTAATTTAAAAGAACATTTTTTTTCGTAAGCTTGGTCGTACCTTTCCATTAATTTTTGTAAATAAAGTAGGTGACATCCATATGTTTGAGAGTTAGGTGGCCTCAACTTGCCCAAAGGGAAACCAGATTTGTTGGCCACCTAACCAATTATGCCATCCACAAACAAAAACTTATAAGTCTAACCAACCACGCTATGTAAACTTGAGAGTCTTTGTACTTCCTATTTTCTAAATAACTATAAACATAACTGCTAATAAGCCTAGAAATTTGGGTCTGAAACATGCAAAAGGAAAAACAAGGATGTACTGTCAGTACTCATCATCAGTTGAATCCATCGAAGCAGGATCCTTCACAGTGAAACTCGACAAATTTGTGTGGGGTATGCAAGGGATATGTTGCTCAATTCATATTAGTTGACCACTCTGCTATTGTAATTAAAACTATTTTTTTTAATTCTTTAGTATAGTCTGAATGACCCTGAGGGGCTACATGAATGTCAAGAGGAAACTACTCTAGAGCTTTCGCCAAAATGCTTTTCATCATCTAGAACAGGTGTGTTATCTGTTTATATTGATATGACCTGCCACGAGTGTGGCTTGGGTCCGGGATCACTACTTACCACTCATCCATACCCAATTCGAAATCCTCCTCGGTTTGTCGGATCTGAGCTTCCCAATCTGTAATCAATTGCTTGAGTAGGTTGGAGCTATTAGCATGGTATGCTTTAGCCGCATCCCAAATTATACGAGAGGAAGGCTGGCGCCCACAACCCGTTCCAATAGCCCCACTAGTAGAGTTGGGTTGTATTTTGAGTGATGAAGAAACCTTTCTATATTTTCCCCGGCCTCGACCCCCACAACCATTCTCTCTTGTACTAGCTGCTTGGGCCATGCTTTTCCTACTGCCTGACGAAGGCTTCTCTTTTCCCAACTCTGAGTAATGACTAGAACAAGGTCACAACATGGGTGCCCGACGCTGCCAAGGGTCACTCACACACTATAATCCTATTAAATCAAATTCAAACAAAACCAACAAGGTAAGGAACCCACTCCAAACTTTGCTATCAATTGATTGCCAACACAGGATAAGGGTACAACTGTTTTCATTCCTCTTCCTTTTCCCTTTGCAGTGCATGAATGGAATGGTCATGCAATCCATGTTTGAGGCCTCAGAATTATAGTGACACCTCCCATATCTTATCCACTTCACCAACCAAACACTATACAAGGAATTAAAAAGAAAGTGAAGACACCGACTACACTGAGCCCGCAACCCACCAAACCCTTTCTGACAAGACTCCATACAGAGAGCCCGGGCCACAGAAATCAAACCCCCATGCTTAGAAGTCAGCTTATGGTGATAGACATCAATCCATAACCAACTCCAAAACCAGAACTAACCCCTAGCTAAAAAGGAATTCCCAACTCGATAGACTATGTTCCACAAGACCGGACTGACTCGAAAGCGAAAGACCAGAGTTCTTCTACCTTCTCCCATATGGAAACAGAGGGCATAGATGGAGTTTCATGTATCCACAACTCAACTTCGAGCTCATCTAAAGTCTAAATACCTTAGAACCAAAAAAAATTATTCACAAACCCAAACCCCTTCTGACCCTTTCTTGCACGAGCATGGGGGACCTCCACATCCAAAACCCTTTACCACCCAGACCATACAAGCACCTATGAAAGACAACCAAATTCCATATAGAAAATACACTGGGGCATATAGAACGATGGGCTCAACCCCAACCAGAAACCCAACAAGGCCATGCCTCTAACAATTCCAATTCCCTTTCCCCCAAAACACATACCTGTGCATCTCATCAGTTAAAGGTCGAATAAACTACTTCATACAAACAAAAGTTGCTAAGTTAAGATCGAAAACATACTAGTAAATGTTGTTAGAACCTAGAGACGTCGACCACCAGCTACCTTGAATCACCCTCTTAAGCCAAATCCACAGGAGCATAAGTTCACAAACTAACATGCTCAACAAGCCATAGGGAATTCTCATTGTTCCAATTGTCCTTATACCTCTACCACCTTCGAGCTGGGGCATTAAACCCGCATGCACACCGCAACCTCTCCAAGTGTTGCATGCATGCAAAGGGTGGTCAGAACAATATGCTAGATCCACATCAATCGTTGGGCTAGGATAAGCCCAATGGGGCTCGCTCGCTCCCCAATTGGGGGAAATTAAAAGAACATTATTAAAACAATACACAAAAAAGATATCAGAAGAGTCGTTGAACTAGAAAATACAATGGACTATTTCCTACCACATAGAACCAAAATCTTCCTTCTTGGAATTGAACTAAATGAGTTCTTCTTATTCATCTTCATCTACATTGCATTCCTTTCGTACCCACTTCAAAAAATTGAATTTGATATCAACTCGAAAGCATTTTCACTTTTCTGAAATTTCATGCTTCAGGAGATATGAATTTCAAATATTTCAAAAACAAATGTGATTTATTTTTTCTAATTTTTTTAAGAAAACACAACTTTTTTTTTCTTATCTCATGTTTGGAGATTGGCTTGGGGAAAAAAGATCAATTTCATGTTGCAGGTGATATGAATTTCAATTTTTTCAAAAACATGTGATTTATTTTTTCCATGTTTTTCATTAAAAACATTTAAAAAGATAGAATTGAAGAACACCAAATATTTCATTTTTTCCTATTAAAATAAAATATGAACTTACAACAACACAAAAATATTTTCCCTTTTCCATAGGAAATTTCATGCATGGTATGGTATTATGCATTCAGTTTTTCTTTAACTGGTATTAATTTGTCTTTGACCAAAAAATCCCCGTGTTTAACCATAATTTAACATTCAAAATTATTTTTTTTCTATTTTTTGTTATTATTTAAACTATTTTTTTGTAAGGTGATTGGTTGAGGTCTTATTATGGGGTGTTTAGTAACTTTCATTTCTATTAGTTACTAAATCTTATTTTTAGTTTTATTTCCTTTTTATTTAACCTTTTGAATTTTATTTTATTTTATTTTTCTATTTTCATGAATTAATAGTTTTTTCTCTATATTTGCAATTTAAGATCACTTATTATTATATTAAAAACATACATATATATATATATACATAATTATATATATATATTATATATATATATATATAAATATATATATTGATATAAGTGTATATATGTTAAAATAAACAATATTAGTTAATCATATTTTTTAATTTTTGGGATGGCATTCACCAATACAACATTTTATTTGTTGTTTTATTTTTGTGATGAAATATTTGTCTTTTTTATTTTTACTTTAGTTAAAATATATTTAAGCTAAGCCTCAGGTACTAGCTACTATGTAGCCCTTGTAGTTATACACAATCTTACATATTTATTGTAACACCTAGTGACACACTGACAATTGTTGTTATCAAGTTTTATTTACCACTGTTATTTTTAGTTTAGTTTAGTTTGAATTGTTAAAACATTTATGCTTAAAAGCCAGAAGAGAGGTTATTAAACATTAATTAAACGATCTGATTCAGTTGAGAATGGAACTAGAAAATCACTTATATGAACTTCTGAAAAACAATTATAGACAGTTCTCTCACTCTCTTCCCTGAAAAGGGAAAAAGATAGAATTCAGTTGGGGTTGGAAAAGGAGAGAAGGAAAATTGTACTATGATTAATTTTTCCCAGAACTAAGCAGATTAGCCAGTGAGAAAGGAATTGAGATAAGTTGAGGTACGCAACTTGAGGTTAGACTAGTTTCCTGATGCCCAAGGTACTAAATTGTCTATCCTTGACAGAAGTGGAAGAGCTCAAAGGGGGATTCTAGACATAATTGCCAGATCCGAGGTTGGGTGGTGAGACTTTCCAAATCAAAGGAATACAATCTTGAATCATAGTCATTTAGATGACCAGATAAGTAATATTATTGCATTAGCAACTATTCATTATCACGGAAGTATTTAATGTTTACTCTAATGATAGAAATTTAGATTAATAAATTAGTATGTTGTAGTAGCTTTTCTCTGTTATGGAAAGAAACAAAAACGAAATCTTTGATGAGTTATATTGCGAAAAGAAAACACATATTTACCACAACATATAGGATACAACAAATATTTATACCTTTATGATGATATTGTTTACAGAAAGCATTCTAATGTACTCGTAGAGAAATCATAAATCTAACAGTCAAGAACTTGAGACAGAGAATTAACATTCAGAATTAGACTTCTCACACTTAACAGACCTCTAGCTTATCCAAGAATATGATACTGTATATTGAAATTATGTACAAAGTATATATTAATAGACTTCCAGAAATTCCAACAACAATCACTGTACATTTATAATAAGCAAACCATGTATATAGTCGACCTAAAATCATATTATGGTGTGGGAATGTGTATTCCACTGAAGGGTTAGGGTTATCAGCCTCGGATGAGTTCTGCAAGAACCCTCTAAGAACCGAATATCCAAGCTTGTTAAAAGCTTTGAAACCCTTAAATAATATAATAGAGACAGTAGTTAAAACAAGTTCGACACACTGATAATCATATTCAAAATGGAAAACAATGATTTCTTTCATACAAATATTTAATCCATTCATGGAAAGTAAAAGATTAATCATGCTCATATTTGAAACAGAACTTAACCAATATGTATATAAATTGAAGCTTCATAGCAATTTGGGTCACAACAGTAAAAAATTACATTATATATATGTGTGTGTGTGTGTGAATTCACAGTCTCGTTCCCATAGAACACTGAAGGTACGCCAAAACCTAAGTCTTAATAGTGGTAAGGCACAAACCGACCCTAATTAAATAAACTATATAGCTAAAACCCTTGAGCAGAGGTATTCTGGCTGCAATGCCTAATTCCATCATAATATAATTCCAAGCTCTATGATCACAGGAGGAAGCTTTAAGAACTTGAAACAAAAGGAGTTTCTTAGCCCAACCCACTTGGAGAAAAGACAATACAACAATGCATAGAATGCCAAAGTTCTAGAAAAGCCATGCTGCAAGGTTGAGACGACATCACTGAAATAATTTAGTTGTTCAAAGAATAATGAAATAAGAATCAGTTCTCATTTAAGAAACTTTGAATTGAAAACTTATGACAGGTAAACGCCCTTACCCAAGAAGAGACCTGCCTTCCTCAAGGTTGCGACAAAGTCATGTAGGATACATCAACCCTTAGAAATTATATGGGAAGAAGAAATTCAAGTTAACCAAGAAAGGGTGAGACATTACCTTCTGCCGACATTTGAAGCCGACTGCTCCATCTGGAAGTCACACCCATTTGAGAGATGAACCCATTTTGTATCAGGAATACCTGCACAAGAGCAGCAGTGAGAAAAACCACCATCTCATACACATAGGATCACAAGAAGAATGATTATCAGAATGCTCAAGATAGTAGTAAAGGCTTTCCATTACTTGGTGGTGAAGAATGTGCTCATGGAAAAACAGGAATGATGGACCAGAACCAGGTTAACCTTCTACCAACAGAACCGCGGAGTAGAAACATGAACAAATGATTGTTCCTTCGCAGCGAGAAAGCCTTAACTTCTTATCTCAACCTCAATCAACCAAGACTGTGGATCAACCAGGATCCAACGATGGAGATCGCACCAGATGCATAGATTCCAAACTCCTCCAAACGGCTGAAGTTAATTCCAGGTTATGTAGCCAGCCATGGAAGGATCGATGATGACAACAGAGGACCTCGGGGATCTCCCGCCTTAATGAGGTGGATTACCCCGAGGTAGGGACCAAGCAGGTGAAATTATTTCAAATTCATTAACAAAGTTTACGTGGAGTCCAACCGGGACTGTGTGCCACATTGTCCACCTTGAAATAGCTCTGTAGGCCGTGAAATTTATGGGTAGTGCAAACTCTTGCTACCATTAACCAATTTAGTTTATTATCCCAATACTTTGCTTATGTAGTGGTTAATTTTTTTTTTATTTGATATGGATGTTACAAATGGTAACAGCGCTCAGGCTCATGTACTGAGACTTCTAGGTTAATTTAGTACAATTCATTAAGTCTTTCATCTATGTGTAATCATGCAAAAAAACAAATTATATAAACTAAGTTTGGATGTATATGAACATAGAGAGAGAAAGAGGAATAGAAGTCAACACCAAGAGAAAAAAAATGTAGAGAAGCCCTAGATTAGCAAGCCAACCAGAAGCGCCTTACGTGGAGACCAACCCAAAACTATGGATACAATTGGGAGAAGAATTGTGATAAGCTAATGCTTCTCTGCTAGAAACAGTGCAACAATTACGAGTAGAAATGATGAACTTGAGGATGAACCTCAGAAAATTTGCAAGAAATGTGCCCAGAACTCAGACTTATACTGAGAATAGACAGTCGGAAGGGGTTAGAAAAACTGCTACATACCAGGCGCCAAAGCCGTCACTACAAGGTTGGGGATGTGGGGAAGCACATTATTACAAAAATTGCCTGCACAAGGCTCGAATTGAGCAACTGTCGAACATGCAAGAAGCATCCATAGAGGGAGATATCACAAGAAGCATGCCTAGAATTAATGTTGCCTTAGATGATCATTAAGCGGAATATCAACCCACCATAATCGAATGTGAAGGTATGATTGCTAATCAACATGTTTATGTTTTATTTGATCCAGGTGCTAGCCTAAGCTACATTAGTCCTAATGTGGTAGAAAAATGTAAGCTACAAAGCAGTAAATTTAAGAAACCTTGGCTAGTTCAACTAGCCACCAGGACAAAAAGGAAGGTGTCTGCAAAAACATAAAACTGCCCTATAACAGTTTCAGGACAGGCCATTCATGTTGACTTGAACATTCTTCCCTTGGGTTTGTACGATATATTAATGGGAATGGACTGGTTGGAGGGTTGCTTGTCTTTGGTGGATTGCAAACAAAAATCAGTTAGTTATCTTACCGAGTCATGGCAATGAAAAGAAATTCAAGGAATCAAGAATAATGTCAAACTACACCCAATTACATCCAACCAGCTCGGAAGATGCATAAGAAAGGGCTGCCAGATTTATGTTGTCCAAGTAGGGTACAACAATGATAGAAATAAGATGACCTCCTTAGAGAGCATTCCTGTAATTTAAGAATTTGTGGATGTATTCCATGAATCCATTCCTAGATTGCCACCAAGGCATGACAACGATTTTACCATTGAGCTAGTGCCTAGAGAAGCTCCTATTTCTAAAGTCCCTTACCGCATGAGCATTCCTGAATTAACAGAACTAAAAATGAAGCTTCAACAATTGTTAGGTAAAGGTTATATTCACCGTAGTGTGTCCCCTTGGGGAGCCCCTATATTATCCGTACGGAAAAAGGATGGGACCTTAAGATTATGCATTGATTACTGTCAGCTAAATAAGCTGACCATCAAGAACAAGTATTCTTTAGCTCGTATAGATGATCTATTCGATCAAGTGCAAGGAGCTAGCGTGTTCTCCAAAATCGACTTAATGTCTGGCTATCATCAAATCAAAATAAAGGATGAAGACATCTGCAAAATTGCATTTTGAACTTGTTATGGACACTAAGAGTTCATGGTACTTCCTTTTGGCCTTACCAATGCTACAGCCACTTTCATGAGCCTGATGCATGGCATTTTCCAACCATTTGTGGATAAATTTGTACTAATTTTTATTGATGATATCCTAATCCATTCAAAAAATCAGGAGGAACATGAGCAACACTTGAGAATAGTATTGCAGATTCTGCGAGATAACCAGTTGTACGCAAAATTCAGTAAGTGTGATTTCTACAATGACCAAATCCAATACTTAGGCCATGTAATATCAATAGAAGGTATAGTGGTGGATCCAAAAAAGATCAAAACTATCATGGAATGGACCACACTAAAAAAAGTTGTTGACATAAGATCCTTTTTAGTCCTAACATGGTATTATTTCCGGTTTATCAAAGGATTCTTGAAAATAGCTTTCTAGATGACTTCACTGTAGAAAAAGGGGTGTGAATTCCACCGGAGAGCAGAATGCCAGTAAAGTTTTGAACAACTAAAGAAACTTCTTAGTACTACCCCGGTGCTAAAAGTGGCAGATCCAGAAAAATCTTTTGTAGTATGTACAGATGCGAGTAAGGAGGGTGTCGGTGGAGTATTAACTCAAGAAGGAAAAGTCATAGCCTATGAGTCACGCAAACTAAAGGATTATGAACAATGTTACTCTGCTTACGATCTGGAGCTGACCGTAGTAGTGCATGTAGTAAAAATGTGGCGACACTACCTTCTGGGAAAGAATTTTATGTTATTAACTAACTATAGTAGTCTTACACATTTCTTTAACCAATCCAGTTTAAATGCTCAGCAGGCCAGATGGACCACATTCTTGAGCGAATTTGACTTTGACATGAAACACCTCAAAGGAAAAGAAAACCAGGTAGCAGACGCTCTAAGCTGAAAAGTACATTGCATTTATAAAGTACAAATCAGCCAAGCACAATCCAACCTGCTAGAGGTTATCCGAGAGGCATCCCTCAGACACCTAGAATATACATTCTTATGGCAACAAGCTTCAAAAGCTTAGGTAAAAGGGAAACAATCTAAGTATGGAATTACCCTCGATAAAATGTTAGCATTCAGAAATAGAATTTATATTCCCAACCAAAATTCCATTAAGTAGTTGTTATTAGATGAGTTTCATAGAAAGCCTTACGCAGCTCACCCAGGATACCAGAAACTATTTTCTGCTATCAAGAAATGTTATTTATGGCCAGGGTTAAGAAAAGATGTGGCTGAATACATGTCCAAATGTTTAGAGTTCCAATTGGTGAAGGTGAAACATCAACATCCTACCAGTTTGTTACAACCCTTGCCCATCCTTGGATGGAAATGAGAGACAATCACTTTAGACTTCATTACTGGATTACCTCGTATAAAAAAATAACTTGACCCAATCATGGTTGTGGTGGAAAAGCTAAGCAAAACCACTCATTTCATTCCCATAAAATCCACTTATAAAACAGTGGATATTGCAAACATATTTATGAGAGAAATCTTTCGACTACACGGGATACCCCGAGTGGTGATCTCCGACAGAGATGTAAAATTTACATCTGCATTTTGAAAAACCCTCGTTGCGCAGTTGGGCACTCAAATTCAATTCAACACTGCCTACCATCCACAAACAGACGGTCGAACAAAACAAATGAACCAAGTCTTGTAAGACATGGTGGGAATATTTGTAATGCAACAACACCATAAATGGATTACCTCCACTTGGTGGAGTTTGCCTACAATAATGGACATCATGAATCATTAGGTATGAGCCCTTTTGTAGTGCTATATGGAAGAAAGTGTCAGGTACCAATAGACTGGAATAGTCCAGATAACAAATTAGCATTGGGTCCTGATATGTTAGCGGAAATGGAGGCCACTATTAAGAAGGTTCGCCAGAATTTGAAGGCTACTCAAGATAGGCAAAAGGTGTATGCAAATAAGAAAAGAACTCATAAAGAATTCCAGTTAGGAGATCACGTATATTTGAAAGTCAAGCCCTGGAAAAGCACATTGCAATGGAAGGGTTGTACAAGGTTGGCACCACGGTACTATGAGCCTTTTCATATTATGCAATGAATTTGACCCATGGCGTAGAAGCTAGCACTCCCAGGCCACATTCGAGTCGACAATATCTTCCACGTATCCTTATTAAAAAAATATGTATACGACCCTCGACACATTATTAACTAGGAAAGCATTCAGGTAATGATAGAATGAAGTATAAATATTAATAATTGTTGTTTATAAAAAAGTTCTAATAGTAGATTATGAATGTGCAGGTAGAACCCAAGGGAGAATTTATGTCAGAGCCTCTCATATCCTCGATCGGAGAGAAACCACCCTGTGGATGTGAGCCATCACCCAAGTTAAAGTGTAGTGGAAGCACTTTGGCCAGAATGAGGCGACTTTGGAAGAAGAGGAAGCCATGCAGAAAGTCTATCCTACAATGTTTACTTAAAGAAAAGAAAACTAGAGACGGTGTTCCTCTAGGGGAGGGAGCTATAACACCCAGTGACACACTGACAATTGTTGTTATCAATTTTTATTTACCACTGTTATTTTTATTTTAGTTTATTCTGAATTGTTAAAAAATTTAGGCTGCAAAGCCAGAAGAGAGGTTGTTAAACATTAATTAAAAGACTCTGATTCAGTTGAGAATGGAACTATAAAATCAGTTATATGAACTTTTGAACAACAGTTACAGACAATTCTCTCACTCTCTTCCTTGAAAAGGGAAAAAGAGAGAATCCAATGGGGGTTGGAGAAGGAGAGAAGGAAAATTGTATTGTGTTTAATTTTTCCCAGAGCTGAGCAAGTTAGCCAGTGGGAAAGGAATTCAGATAACAGTTGAGGTACATGACTTGAGGCTGGACTAGTTTCCTGATGCCCAAGGTACTAAAATGTCTATCCTTGACAGAAGTGAAAGAGCTCGGAGGGGGATTCTGGACGTAATTGCCAGATCCGAGGCTGGGTGGTGAGACCTTCCAAATTAAAGGAATAAAGACTTGAATCATACTCATTCAGATACCCAGATAAGTAATATTATTGTGTTAGCAGTTATTCATTATTAGGGAAGTATTTAATGTTTATCGTAATGATAGAAATTTAGATTAATAAATTAGGATGCTGTAGTAGTATTGCTCTATTATGGAAAGAAATAGAAATGAAATCTTTAACGAGTTATATTGCGAAAAGAAAACACATAGTTACTAGAACATATAGGAGATAATAAATATTTCTACCTTTATGATGATATTGTTTACAAAAAGAATTCTAATGTACTCGCAGAGAAATCATAAATCTAACAATCAAGAACTTGAGACAGAGAGTCAACATTCGGAATTAGACTTCTCACGCTTAACAAACCTCTAGCTTATCTATAAATATTATAGCGTTTATTGAAATTATGTACAAATTAATATTAATAGACTTCCATAAATTCCAACAGCAATCACTGTACATTTATAATAAATAAACCATGTATATAGTCGACCCAAAATCATATTACGGTGTGGGAATGTGTATTTTGCCAAAGACTTAGGTTTATTGGCCTCGGTCGAGTTTTGTAAGAACCCTCCAAGAGCCGAATACCTAGGCTTGTTAAAAGCTTCGAAACCCTTAAATAATATAACAGAGACAGTAGCTAAAACAAGTTCGGCACACTGATAATCATATTCAAAATGGAAAACGACAATTTCTTTCATACAAATCTTTAATCCATTCATAGAAAGTAAAAGATTAATCATGCTCGGCCTTGAAACAAAACTTAATCAATATGTATATAAATTGAAGCTTTATCGCAGTATGGGTCACGACAGAAAAATTACCCATTATATATATATATTATATATATATATTATATATATATTATTATATATATTATATATATATATGCAAATTCATAGTCTGGTTCCCATAGAACACCGAAGCTAAGCCAAAATCTAAGTCTTAACAATGGTGAGGCACAATCGAACCCTAATTAAATAAACCAGATAGCTAAAACCCTCGAGTAGAGGTATTCCGGCTGCAAGGCCTAATTCCATCATAGTATAATTCCAAGCTCTCTGATCACAGGATCAAGCTTTAAGAACTCGAAACAAAAGGAGTTTCTTATCCCAACCCACCTGGAGAAAAGACAATACAACAATACTTAGAACGCCGAAGTTCCAGAAAAGTCATGCCACAAGGTCAAGATGGAATCACCGAAATAATTTACCTATTCAAAGAATAATGAAATAAGAATCGGTTCTTGTTTAAGAAACTCTGAATTGAAAACTTATGACAGGTAGAGACCCTTACCTGAGCTGAGACCTACATTCTTCGGGGCTACGACAAAGTCCAATAGGATACATAAACCCTTAGCAATTATACGGGAAGAAGAAATTCAATTTAATGAAGAAAGGGTGAGACATTACCTTTTGCCGACATGTGAAGCCGACTAATCCATATGGAATTCGTACCCATTTGAGAGACGAACCCATTTTCTATCAGGAATACCTGCACAAGAGCACTCTTGAGAAAAACCACCATCTCATATGCATAGGCTCACAAGAAGAACGATTATCAAAATGCTCAAGACAACAATAAAGGCTTCTCATTACTTGGTGGTGAAGAATGTGGTCATGGCAAGATAGGAATGACGGACTCGAAACCAGGTTAACCTTCTACCAATAGAACTGTAGAGTAGAAACATGAACAAATGGTTGTTCCCTCGCAGCAAGAAAGCCTTAACTCCTTTTGTCAATCTTAATCAACCAAGACCGTGGATCAACCGGGATCCAACAACGGAGATCGCGCTAGATGCATTTATTCCAGACTCCTCCATATGGCTGAAGTTAATGCCAAGTTATGTAGCCTACCATGGAAGGGACGACGATAACAGTGGAGGACCTCAAGGCTCTCCCGCCTTAATGAGGTGGATTACCCCAAGGCAGGGACCAGGCAAGCGAAATTAATTGCACATGCATTAACAAAGTTTACGTGGAGTCCAACTGGGCCTGTGTGCCATGTTGTCCACCTTGAAATAGCTCTATAGACCATGAACTTTATGGGTAGTGCAAACTCCTCTTACCATTAACCAATTTAATTTATTAGCCCAAAACTTTGCTTATGTAGTGGTTAATTATTTTTTTATTTGATATGGATGTTATATTTATGTATTAAATAAAGCTTTAAGATAAATTAAGCATTATATTTGGACAATCTAAATAATTGATATAACATCTCAATCACATTTAAAACTAAAAAATATATAAAATTTTCACACATATTTTAATACATCAACAACATACATTTTTCAATTAATTAACTTAGCTCATGTTTGTAAGATTTCCAAAATATTCTAAAACCTCTACAACCAATTTGTTCTCTAAACTACTCCACTTTAAGAAGTAAAAAAAAAAAACAAAAACAAAATGCATATCCTATTATAGTGTTTTTTTTTCATTTTCTTTTAAAATTTAAAGAACACTATTAAAACAATACATAAAAAAGATATTATAAGAGTCATTGAACTAGAAAATTATAATGAACTACTCTCTACTGAGAGAAACACAATTTTTCTTCTTGGAATTGATCCAAATGAATTCTTCTGGTTCTATCTTCATTTACATTGCATTCCTTTAGTACCCACTTCCTAAAATTGAACTCAATAATAATTGGACAACATTTTTGCTTTTCCATAGGAAATTTTATACTAGTGATATGAATTTCAATTTTTCAAACAAACAAAAAAACGTGATTTATTTCCTTTTTTTAAGAAATCAAAATTTTTTTATTCATATTTTTCATTAAAAAAGTTAAAAAAAAAAAAGAATTAAAAAACAAAAACATTTCATTTTTTCTTATTAAAATAAAATATGAACTTACAACATCAGATAAATATTTTGGCTTTTCTATGGTAAATTTTATGGTGTGGGTAATGTGAATTTCAATTTTTTTTAAAACAAATGTGATCTATTTTTCCAATTTTTTAAGAAATCACAACTTTTTTATTTTCATCGGGAAAAACAAAAATACAATTCCATGATACAGGTGATATGAATTTCAATTTTTTAAAAAACAAATGTGATTTATTTTTTCCAACTTTTTAAGAAATCACTTGTTTATTCACAGCCCTTGTTTGAAGATTGACTTGGGTAAAACTAAAAAACAATTTCAGGTTGAGGTGATATGAATTTCAATTTTTCCAAAAACAAAAGTGATTTTTTTTCCAAAATTTTCATTGAAAAAATTTAGGAAAGAAAGAATTAAGAAAACAAAATATTTCATTTTGTCCTATTAAAATAAAATATAAACTTGCAACAATATAAATATTTTTTCTATTCTATAGGAAATTTTTCATGAGGTAAGTAATATGAATTTCAATTTTTCAAAAACAAATGTGATTTATTTTTTCCAATTTTTTAATAAATAGCAACTCTTTTATTCTCATTTCTTGTTTGCATATTGGCTGGGTCAAAACAAAAAATCAATTTCATGGTGATATGAATTTCAAAATTGAAAAAAAAAAAAAAAAACAAACAAATGTGATTTAAATTTTCCAAACTTTTAAGAAATCACAACTTTTTTTTCTTACCTCTCGTTTGTGGATTGGCTCGGGGAAACAAAAAATCAGCTATACTAAATATCTAAACACCACAGAGAAAACATCCATCCATAATTATAATTAAATTATGTAGTAATCTACTTAGGTTGTTGACCACTTGTAGGAATTGTCACCTCAATCTCTTGACCATAATATCATGTGATAAATCATATAGCAGACAAATCTTTTGGGTTTGCTAGTTAGTCAATTACTTTTTTATTCTTATTTCTGATTTGTATATTGGCTCTAGTAAAAACAAAAAATCAGCTATACTAAATATCTAAACACCACAGATAAAAACAATTTTAATTATTTGTTCCAATTTTTTAAGTAATGCACTCTTTTTTCCTCAATTTCTTGTGCATATTGGCTGTGTCAATCATATAGCAGACAAATCTTTTGGATATGATTTAAATTGAAAAAAAAAAAAAAAACAAACAAACAAATGTGATTTAAATTTTCCAAACTTTTAAGAAATCACAACTTTTTTTTCTTACCTCTCGTTTGTGGATTGGCTCAGGGAAACAAAAAAACAGCTATACTAAATATCTAAACACCACAGAGAAAACATCCATCCATAATTATAATTAAATTATGTAGTAATCTACTTAGGTTGTTGACCACTTGTAGGAATTGTCACCTCAATCTCTTGACCATAATATCATGTGATAAATCATATAGCAGACAAATCTTTTGGGTTTGCTAGTTAGTCAATTACTTTTTTATTCTTATTTCTGATTTGTATATTGACTCTAGTAAAAACAAAAAATCAGCTATACTAAATATCTAAACACCACAGATAAAACATCCATCATAGTTATAATTAAATTATGTAGTAATCTACTTGGGTGGGTCAGACCACTTGTCACTTCAATAGCTTGACCATAATATCATGTAATAATTCATACAGCAGACAAATCTTTTGTTTTTGCTAGTTAATCAATTAGGAAAGGATGTATTATTTTATTAAATTTGGCTAATGCTTATTAGATGATACAATCTCAAACATAGTGTTTATATTTAGTTTAGTGCAATAGCATGTGCGTGTAAGAATTCTGTAGATGTCCTTAATAAAAATGAAAAGGCCAAGTCCCTGGAAATTGATGACAGGAAATGAATGAATAACAAATGAAAAGTTAGATACTAGTTTAACACTGTGACAAGTGTAGATTCAAAATTGTGACCATACCATGAGAGACTGAAAACAGCGGTACTGGTTGCAAAAATTATTGGAAATAATTAGTTCCAGAAAAAGGAATAATGCAAAAATTATTGGAAATATTTTGTATTAAAAAAAAACGTAGCCAAAAGTCAGAATGCACAATATTTCTTTTCTCTCAGCTAAATTAAAATATAAATTTCACGGGGAAATTTTGTGGGCAGCAATTTTTTTCAAAAATAAAAGAAGTGATTTTTCAGATTTTTTAAAACACCCAATTTATATATGCAAATTTCTTGTTTGATGAGAAACATGTAAAAATCAATAAATCCGGGATTTTCCCAAGAGATAAACTAATCTCTCATTTTCAAGATAATCACATGCTCTACAAATCACTCACCACTTTGAAAAGTACCTCGGCCTTCAGCCACTAGTTTAGAGAGTAGCCCAGCTGGTCGAAGAATCGTATTCTTGGATGTTGAGGAGTATGCATTACCCATCCTCGCCGCTGACCTATTCAGAGGGTATCGCAGAAAACTGAATTCATTTGGTTGGATGAATCTATGTGTTGTCCACTTGGTTCAGAAACTTGAACTTGGCTCATCAATGAGAGTTGAGAGGTGCCAAAACTGTTTTGGGATACATCCGGTACATTCTCAAAGGAAAAGATGTTGCTTATAGGTGGACTCTAGAAAGTTCACTTGAACGGTTTATATGTTTAAATCAACCCAGATATGCACGCATAGCCTTAACTTGTTTAGAGTCAACAAGAAACCGCTGACTACTGTTGATTTAGAATTTTATGGACATATTTCATTAATGGTTTTTCTGTTAACAGAAAGCATTGAAATCAAATCGTGTTCATGGCATGGCGAAATATTCATAATTACACGGTTACGATTCTTAGGAATTAGAGAGTACGTACCCAAAGCTTTTCCACTCTTCTGAGCTAGAGAGCTGATCAGAAACGCTCCACAATTCTTCAGAGTTTTAATGGGTATTTTGGAGTTTTTCTTGAACTTTACTGCAACCGAGTTTTGACGTTTTGGGAGCTTCACGGTATTTGACATTCCCAGTTTAGGTGCTGCTGAACTGTGCGAAGGGAAGGGTATGCCTTTGGGTTTAGATTTGGATATGGGTCTGGAACTAAGAGAAACAATCCTTTTATGGAAAGCTTTTCTATCCAAATGAAAATGAGGCCTCTGGCCAATTCTGATCTGGAAATCTATTCATTCTCCTCATATACGCAGATGGCAGATGGATATAAAAGAATTTAGAAAGATTGTTTGCCACTAGCAAAACCATCATTATCGCAAGTTAAATGGACAAAGGATGGAATACTAAAGAAAAGAAAAATAGTTGAAATTATAAAAATAAAATATTCTTAAAAAATATTTTTTTATTTTACTTCATATTTATTCAAGTATAAAATATATATTAACTTGGAAATTTATAATTTTATTATACAAATTCTTTCTAAAATAACATTGGATTTAAACTCTATTGTTTTAATTACTATTAATATATATTTTTATTTTTTTATCTTTATTATAGTTATATGCAATACATAATATTGGTAAGATTACATAGGGCAAAGAATTGAACCAGTGACTTAACATACAGCATTGCATGAAATTACCTAGTGATAAATTAATAACAATATCTTTTCAGGTTTGGGAGTTCTACATATTTCTTTGCTCCGAAGAAATTCGATTGAGAAATTGTTAATGAATTAATAAATTTGAGCAATACTTTCGTGTCAAATATTCGTTTCTGCGTATCGAAAGTACCCGCATATTGAAAACTTGTTCAACATAAGAAATACCAAATTTAATGTCAGGCTAATTTTCAATACATACCAAGAAGCAAAATTCCAGATTTGATATCAGAATAAATAATTTGAAGTACATACCAAGAAACAAAATTCATTCGAATCCAGGAAACTGACTTCATCATATTTTCACTACACACCAAGAAGCAAAATTCATTCGCAAAATTCATTCGAATGTAGGAAACTGACATCATCATATCTCAGGGCTCCAATGCAACTTACAGAATTGAATAATGATATCAGTTGCATATACATTACAATGCGATAGGGCTAATGTTGAAGAAACCCCCTTCTCCCCACTGGATTTGGCAGATTTCCATGCATATAGGAGAAATGCAGAAATATACCAGTTAGCAAACTGTGAATTTGTGTATCAAGTAGGAAACAGTTGAATCCATTTCAAAGGAAAACAGAGGGTGAAATTTTCTATTCTTTATTTTGAAGGTTAAAATTCTTTAGCAATCAGTGAAAATTTATTGAAATAAAAACCTTGATCACGATGTAATCATCCCGGCAATATTTCCAATTACAAAGTTCTATACTAAATGTAGTATTGATTACAGCTTGTAATATATGTTTATGGATTATATTAAATATCAACCAGTTGAATGTTGCACAAATCACAAATCAAAATTTGGTTGGACAGTTAAAGGAGTGGGATTTAAGGGTAGAATAATTTTCAATCATTTAACATTAGATTCTACAGTGCAGTTGGGAACACCTTACACCCTAAATATACTATGTAGATTCATCCACATTTTTAACATGTAAATGTGCTTTGTTATAATAATATGGGCCAATAGCATGGTTTATCAATATCATATGCAAAAAAAAAACAATTAATTTCATATTACACTTATTTATTTATATGACATTTTTTTTAAATTAAGAAAATTAATTAAAATAGCAAAACAAACATAACTACATCAAAAATAAATCTTACTTAATCTATTACTCGTATTAAAACACTCACTTTATTACATTGTTAAAATTTAAAAAATCATAAAAAAACTAGATTATAATTTTATTATTATTAATAAAATAGATTATTATATAAGTTAAACATATAATTTTAAAACTGTTTACTTCCTTGTAGAAATTTTAATTATGTATATAATTTTTGTTACAATATCCTAAATTATCAAAAATTATATGTCGGTCAAATGTCCCCATCCGATATTCGTCCGATTAAAAAGAATGTTCTCCGCCGTCCGATCGTGAGGAAGGTATACGGGGTCTGCTAAATTAAATGCGTGGAGTAATATTTAGCCCATACCCTAAGTTAATGTTATGACATTTTTTTTGGTAATGTTTTTAATGTTTTTACGGCACATAATATTTATATTATACGGAAGTATGGGCGTAAAAAGGTTAGGTAAGTTTTTATTATTTTGTATACCAATCGCATGTAAGTTGACTTTATGGTGTATTGCACATGGGGAGGAGAAGAGCCTGTTCGCAGCAGCGAATGTAAACCAGGAGATGAGATAGTTTTTCATGTATGAAACGCAGCAGCGTAAAAACCTTTTTTTTGGTAATGTAAGAAATGAAAAATGCACAGCAGTGCACGAGAAGAAGTCGAGAGGTGAAAGAAGAAAACTAGAGGAGGTTTGTATGTAAAACCATGAATTGTTTCACACAGCAGTGAAAAGGTAAAACTGTAAATCTCTGTAATTTTTTGTTTTTCATACAGCAGTGAATGTAAATGAAATTTTTACACACAGTGGTGTAAAATTTCAAAGGAGACAGAGTAATTTCTTTTGTAATGTTTTGGTGAATCCCTCTGAGTGAAAGAGGATGAATATGTCTCAGTGAATTTATTTTAATGAATAGAAATCTTTTTATGGTGGTGCAATACGCTGCTAATTTTTTTTTAAGCTTCCCTGTGCACAAAAGGATCCTGGAGTAAAGGAAAAACAGAGCATTGCCTCTGTGCATGAATTATTGTTTGTTTTTGGGATTTTATCAGAAAAATCCCCAACAGTGGTATCAGAGCTAGTCCAGGCTCTTTGATGGTGACATAGCAGGTTCATGCTCTTTGAAGTGTCAAAGAAGCTGAAGGAAAGACCCTTGTTGCAGCAGCAGTAAAGCTTCTCCAGCTGTGTGAAGTTTCAGCCAAAGGGATTCAGGTATTTCTCATGTTTTTGAGTTGCTGTTGAAGAAACAGTGAGTCATTTTAAAAACACAGTCAGAGGGATTTTTCAATAGTTAGAATGGCAAGGTCAAAGAAGAAAGTGTCCAAATCCCCTAAGGGTTGTGTCTCCTCTTCTATTAAAATAGAAACAATCTATTGAAAGCATTCATTTGAGGCTCCAATGTTCATGGAAACTTTGATATGTAGGAAATAACAATGAGGACTTTTTACAGTCTGAAGGGATTGAATTTGGGAGTTATGATTGATGATAGCAAAAATGGATGGAGAATCCAAGGAGTACAATGCAAAAGCAGCAAAAACAATCTTGGATGGGCTGCCTGATTCTGTAAAGAAGAATCTAGGAAAATATTCATCAGCAAAGGATATATGGGACAGACTTTATGACCTTCATCCAAAGGGAGCACTGATCATGACCATGAATCAAGAAGAAAATTCTGAACCCATCATAGAAGCTGAAAATGAGAAGGTTGACCTCATCAAGCTTCAAGTGCAAGAAAGGGATGAAGAGCTTGCCAAGCTTAAGAACGAACTTGATGAAAGCAAAAGGAAGCATCATGAAGAAGTCATATCCATGAAAAATCAGTTGAATAAAGCAAAGAAGCAGGAAGATGCCTTGTCAAATCAACTTGAACAAAGGCACAAGAGAGTGAACAAACTTGTAGAAGAGATTGGACAGTACAAGGTAGAGGTATCCTTCCTTAAGTCTGAGCTACAAGAAGCCAAGAAGCAGGCACAAGAAGCTGAAAAGAAATTGGAGAGCAGTCAAGTAAAAATCTCCAAAATGAAGTCAGATATAATCTCTCTTAAAATAGTAGCAGCTGAAGCTACTCGTAGCAAGGAAGAAACTGAGGAACAATTTGCAAAGAAGAATAATGAGTGTGAAAGATTGGAAGAAGAGATTTTCCTCCTCAGGAAGAAGGTTGAAGGGATGAAAAAGATCATGAAGAGCTCTCAAGCTTTGGATGACATGCTCAGCTATCACAGATCTCCATCTGATAATTCAGGACTTGGGTATGTAGGTCAATCCTCAAACAAGGATGAAAATGCTTTAAGCAAAGGAGATTTGAAGAAGCCAGAAAGAAATGGTGATGCTCCTAGTTCCAGCAAAGGCAAGGAGAAAAATGAAGGCTGCAATAGAAGAAATCCTGCTCCAAGTAGAAAACCAGCTCCAAGAAGAAATGTAGCTGATAGCAAAAAGGCAAAAGGCAATGGTGATCATCAAAGGATCTCAAGGCAGCAAGACTTCAGAAGTACATCAAGGAAACCTCCATCTCCCAGGTACCAAAGTTCATTTTTTGGTTATTGTTATTCTTGCTCAAACTTTGGTCATATGGCAAAAGACTGTAGAGCATTTCATGGAGATAGATGTTGTGGTCCCCGACAATCTCCAAGAAATAATTTCACAAGAAGAAATCATGAATTTTTATTCATGAACAATGTTGAATGTTTCAAGTGTCATGACATTGGGCATATGGCACGAGATTGTAACTTGACATGGGCTTTTACACAAGCTAGACCCATGCAAAAGAAGAAAGTTACACAAGTATGGAGAAGGAAGGAAAGGCAATATGAAAATCCCTTGAACTCCCCAGTGGATCTAAATTTGTTTTGAGAAGAGTCTGCCAAAAGAAGACAAGCACACATTAAAGGGGAGCTTGTAATTTTTGTTGCTAAACTATCTTAAAAGTCACTCTTTGATGAAGACCTTTTATAAAAAAAAAATATGAAGTTAAATCGGCCATAAAAGCAGAGAAGAAAAAGGGGCAGCGCTCAAATGTGAAATGCAGCAGCGCAATAAGAAAAGTATGCAAAGTATGGAGACCCTCACAGCAGTGGGAAGATAGAACATAAAACAATAGTTTTTTGAATTTTTTGTTATGGAGCACATGCATCGAAATGCATAGCAATGGAAGGTAGTTTCCTTCTATGTAATGTGAGAGAACATACTCACAGCAGAGTGAGTACAATACACAGCAGTAAGAAAATGTAATGTTTTTCTTCATATGCAATGCAGCATGCAAAGAAATGCATAAAGAGAAACAAGGACAACAGATTATTAATGCACATGGGTAAATGATAATGTGTGGCAGCAGAAAAATGAAAGGAACTGCACAGTAGTGCATTGAGTAAAAAAATGAATGAAGACTAAGATTATGTGAAGCAAGGGTGTAAAAAGAAAAGGCAGCAGCCCGTGTTAATTTTTTTTGTTGTGTGTAGAGAATGCAGCGCAAAACAGCGTGAGGATGATTCCTCTCTATGTGCAAGTAATGGAGAGTAAAGAGTTAGTGTATGAGCATACAGCAGTATGATGAAACAAAAGGCAGCCACAGTGCAAATTACAGAGGCAACGCAGCAGCCAATAAAAACCCAGGGATGACAGAGTCTATGGTTATGGGTATGGACAACAGTGCATAAGAAAAGGCAACAGCGTGATGGCAAGAAGGAGAAGCACAGTAGTGCGAAGAAAATGAAACCAGAACTAAGAGAGAGTGAAGAAATGTGTTTTTACATAACAATGCAAATAAGAAAATACAGCAGCATGAAGTTTTTGTTGAAGAAATGAAAGGTAATGGACAGCAGCAGATGTAAAAGAAATTTTTCCTTTACAGCAGTAAATGTAAGTATAGTGAATGTGTTGTTCATTGAATTGAAATGCAACATATGCATCAGCAGTAAATGTAAGTATAGTGAATGTGTTGTTCATTGAATTGAAATGCAGCATATGCATCAGCAGTGAATGTAAGAAATGTTTACACACAGCAGTGTAAATTTGTAAGGTGGGACAGAGTAATTGTTCTAGAAAAGACAAAGTATTCTGTCTTTGAAGAATGCACAGCAATGCAGAGTTTGCAAAGAAATGTAAGTGAAGTGCAGCAACACAATAGCAAGTGCTGACACAACAGTGTGGGGTAGACGCTGCAAAGAAGATGGCACAACAGTGCAGCAGAGAATATGCAGTAGCATAAAAGAACAATGTAATGAGTATGCACAACAGTGCAATGAATGTTTTGTTTTGAAACTGCATTTAAAGCAGTGTTTGGTAGTAATCCCTCCGTGAGAGGAAGTGAAGTTCTTAGTGAATCCCTCTGTTAAAGAGGAAGGTGTTTTTCAGCATAGTGTCATGGTAAGTCCCTCTGTCAAGAGGAAGATGCTTTTTAGCATACACATAGTAAATCCCTCTATCAAGAGGATGATGCTTTTCAGCATAGTCACAGGTGAATCCCTCTGTCAAGAGGAAGGTGTTCTTCAGCACATTGTTATCGTGAATCCCTCTGTCATGAGGAAGGTGCTCTTAAGCATAGTTTCAGGTTAATCTTTCTATTAAGAGGAAGACTATTTTGTTGTTTGTGGAACTGCATCATAAGCAGTTGGCGAATCCCTCTATGTGAGGAAGTGTCTGGGTAAGATTGAATGCCCAGCAGTTGAAATTAAAGGGGAGTGTTGGAATGATAATTCCAACTGCAGGTTGCAGGTTACAAGCAGACGTGGGCAGCGATGGATGCCAACTTAGTGAGCGCAGAGTTTTCCAGCCACCCGAAACTTTTCGCACCAGCTTTCTGGCGAAGGAATATCCCGGTGATCGACTCCGATACGATATGGTGGCGGCACGTGTCTCTCGCCTAACGTCAGCCGACGCAATTTATCGGGTGCTAAAGTCCTGCAGCAAAGGGCCTCCCGATATCGCCGTCAACCATCCGATTGCAAGGATGACTATCCACCGTTTGATCAATAAGGAGCATATCTACGGCTATGGCAGCGGGGCACATAAATTTTTTATTAATTATTGGGAGGAGGTCTAGGTGGTATGAGAAAATTAATTTATTGCCATGCTGAAGTACCATCGTTCCATAAATAATTAACGTGAAGAGAATGTTTTTATTATTATTGCTGGACAGTTTTTCCAGTGAAACCATTAATGTAATTTACGCTGGTTGGTAAATATTGGTGAAGATATTTTCATTGACTTTAATGCACGAGAGTCGCTTGTTTTTATGGCACAAGTAAAAAAAAAAGTAATGTTCTGTTTTTTGTCATGAGGAGGAGGTATTGCAGCGCAACAGAGCACGAATAAAACCTTTATACACAGCAGCGTGATGGTTGAATGAAAAGGGACTACTCACAGCAGAGAAGAAGAAAAACAGGGGAGCACAGTAGTGCGAGTGTGAAGGCAATGAAAGAACGAAGATGAAGATTTAAAAAAATGTGAAATGAATCGCACAGTAGTGCGTAGAAGAAGCAAGGGAGATTTTTTTTGAAGCGGTTGACTTTGTTTGTGTGGATCGCACAGCAGTGCGAAGACGAAGGAATGATTAGAACAGAGCATGTAATATTTTGTGTGCTCAAGTTTTTTTTATTGTAATGAGCAGGGACATAATGTTTTTTTTGGAGCTACATATGTAAAAGTTTGTTTTACAGTAGTATGTGTAAAATATTTTTACAACAGTATGTGTAAAAATAGTTTTACACCAGTAAATGTAAAAAGGGGTTTTACAGCAGTAAACCCAGCTCAGTAAATTCTCAGGTGAAAACAGAGTTTTGGTTGAATGTTGTTTTTGGTAAATCCCTCTCAGCAAAGAGGATGAATGTGTATCAGGCATATATTTTAAGCAATAGGAATGTTTTTATGGTTGTGTAATGGACTGTTATGAGTATATTTGTTTTTAATAGCTTCCCTGTGCAAAGGTCCTGGAAGAAATGAAACAGAGCATTGGCTCTGTGGTGTTTGCTTGTTTGTTTGGTTTTGGTATTTTCCCATTGCAAAAAAAAAAATACCTAACAATGTTCACTATGGATGTAACCAGGTAGCCTCTGTCTCTCTTAAGCCTGATATATGCTTATTTTTCCATCACATAGTAGCACTATTTCATAACCTAAATTCCGACATTTTGAATTCATTTCATACCATAAATCCACAACTTGTCACGAAATCACATCTTACACTTTGTGGTTGATTATCATTAGTTTTCATAGATTTTCTACTAGTAGTAGAGATGATTTCATCACAATTTACTAATGATGGTTTTTTTTTCTAAGTTCATTTGCTCAGGGCTCCATTGCCAAAATTCTTGACAAGCCAATTAAGCTAGTTGCTAGACATTGAATACCTAATAAATTCCTGTAGTTAAAAATATCAAATTTGTGAGAAAATGGAGAAGAATATTAATTTTCGACACATGGGTTTTTTCAGAGTACCCTCATTCATGTAACCTAGAAAAGGTTTGGAAACATTCATTACCATGATGGAGTTACAGTCAGAGGAATATTCCAGCACAATATTAAGTACAAAATCAAGGTGAAATTTGAGGTTTTTCTATTTTCGGCCACAACCACGATTTGGGATGAATCCCTTCGAGCTCGAACAGAAATTAGTTTTTCTATGTATAGAAGAGATCATTTTTTCTAAGAGATGACCCAACTAGTCAAGTTGTGATCAATTTGGAGGATAGTTCATGAGATTTCACACAAGCAGAGATTA
The DNA here is from genome assembly GCA_000404065.3 of Pinus taeda. NCBI lineage: Eukaryota > Viridiplantae > Streptophyta > Pinopsida > Pinales > Pinaceae > Pinus > Pinus taeda. Next base: position 31,552 of record APFE030224718.1, on the reverse strand, counting down.
GTTGATAATTGTCTATTTTCTTCTTGTGGTTAATTAGTTAAGATTTAGCCTCTATCGGCTTAACCATTTTAAAGTCCGGTATGCTTTGTATCTCATAAAGGAGAAAGAAAGTACGCAAAAAGAACTGTTGATCAATTTTGTAGAGGATACCCTATTCATTAGATATTATAGTATGACATTTGTATTACATTTTGAACCTTGATATAATTCAATTGCAACGTTAAGTTTCCTGTGAGTGCTATGGTTTTGCTTTAAGTTTTCAGTCTCATTCATTTAATTTAACTTGCTCCATGTAGTGGCAAGGGCCCACCAGCCCTGGAAACAAGTATTACAACCAGTATAGATTTTAGGATAGAGTTTGATTAATTATTTAACATTAGGAATGTTGCTTGGATAATTATTACTTGGATTTCTGAGTTGATAGTTTCATTCTGCATTTAAATTCACATTCTGCTTCATAGATCTAAGTTGAAAAGGTAGATTTCATTTTTCATTTGATATAGATCAATCAAGGTTCTATTGAGTAATACTTTTGGTATGTCACTCTTTCCTTCGTGCAATTATACTATACAAAGGTGTTTGTGAAGAATTGTTAATTCGAGTATATACAAAGATTGTTTATAATTGAGACCTCGAAATGAATTGCGTTTATGCTTCATATACTTCTCAATCTTATAGTGTCGTGTCTGAATAATAATGCTCGAAGATATTTAGTTTTGAATTCATTTGATTCGGGATCTAATGTAGTCAGAGAAGGATTGAATTAGAATTGAACTTTAGTGTGCATTAATCTAGGTTTTCTGAATTTACACTTATAAAGTTAAGTCTAGAATAAGATTTAAGATTCTGCGTTGAGTATGGTTGGTGTGAGAATAAATAAAGGTTATGAATTTTGTTTACCAAGTCAAAAGTAGTGGTTATGTGTGTCTCGGCATTTATGTCTAACGTTTAGACTTTAAGTAAATGAAGTTTCACTATTTCTTTGGCATTAGGGTGTGTTATTTGAGATTTTGTTTTGTTTAATATGGTTTTGATTTTATAATCAATTTACGAGCGTAGCATGAGTTTGGGTGTGCTTGTGTAATTTCATTACCAAGCTAGGTTATGTTTTGAAGAATGATTTTCTCTGTTTTCACTTTAAAGTTTCTCAGTTATAAGGTAACCTATTAAAAGTATTTCACAATTAAAGATTAGAATCTCTTTGCTCAAACAGTGATTTCTCATACATTTAAATACAATGATTTGTTCCACACTTGTCGATTTGTTTCATCACCCTAGATTTAACTTAGCAATTAGATATCTTTTCAATTAGAAGCTTTCTTACTTTTCATAGCATAATCATTTCTTTGTAAGAGCAAGTCTGAGTGTGAATTCGATTACGCAAGTAAAGATATCATTTTAATGCAAATTGATTTGGATTTCATTTACTTTTGAGTTTGGATTATGAGTTTCCTAATTATGAAGAGTGAGTTTTCTTTAGAATGAATTATTTCATTTAGATTAGGAGTCTTGAATTGAAGGTTTTTCATAAGATTAAGTTGCAATGAGTTTCATTTAATAGGATCTTTCAAGTTAGAATTTTTGTCATAGGTGTTCTTTTCAAGAAACTGTATGGTCCGTTTTACGAATAATTTCTTTTACAACAAGTAAGTGGGGTTCATTTGTAAGTAGTGATAAGAAGTTCTTTTATAGTAGTAAATTAGTAAATTCATTTCGTACTCTAATTTAGGTTAGATCCCCTGATCCTGCATTACCTGCGCTTGTGCCTCGAAGCTTACAGGTCCTGGATTGATAATTTAATGTTGGAATTATAACACATAATTTTCCCAAAAATTTTGGGGTCATTTCCTCAGAGGTGCTAAAAGGATTAGAGCATAATTTATTTCACAAGTTCTCAGTGTCATGTTAGTTACAGGGCAACTAGAGGGTATAGATGATGGTAAGACATGAGTGGAGAGCCACACATCCACTTTGGTTTGGGGTCACCCCAAAGTCTGGTTGTCTAAATAAGAAAGGAGTTCAACTTTGGTAAGTTTTATTCCAATTAGTATTTTTTATTCATTTAAATTAAAATTCAAGCTCTTTCAAGATAAAACATTTTTGGTGTGTTGTAAGGACCCCTTTATACTAATCCATGTTGTGAGACAGGGGTCATAAACCAACAAGAGAAATTTAATAATGGTTGAGAGCTTGAAGAATGTCCCTCGAATTACTTTCTCAAATCCTATCAGCAACTAGGATATCTCCCTCTCACGAAGAGTTCATCCTCACCACATTCATGAAATTATCTATCTCTCCACAACTAGATAAGGATTTGGAAGTGATCTGATAATCACCCTACAAGTGACCTCAGTTGAAGATTTGTTAAACAAAAGGTATTATAGACTCATGTGCTGGTGTGTGTTCTGTGTTATTGAAACAACGGATTGATCAGATTACTAATACACAGACATTTAAATGGAAAGACAGTAGAAATACAGTAAGAAATAGTAGACACAAACAGTTTTTAATAAGGAGTTCACCCTATTCTCGAGGGCTACGTCTCCAGTCCAGCTTCAGTGGTGGCTTGGTTTTATTGTGTCTTACAGTAAAGAATTTACAATGTAGGCACTCAATATGAGTTCTCCTGACAGCAAATTTTGCTTGGCAGGGTGGTTCTTGGATTACCCAAGCCACTCAAAGCTCACAGACTCTTTTTCTTCCTACCAGCTTTGTGCCCTTTGGTCTACAGTGGAAAGAGCCAACTCTGATGCTCAATCGAGACAGATTCCTCTATGGGAAGGCTTGAATCTTCAAGCTCTCTTGTGCTCGATGTTGCCTGTGGTCAGCTCGGCCCTCTGTCTCCTCTGCTTGGCTTTACTGTTCTCTGCGTTCAGTCCTCCTCTCAGGGTTCACTGTTCATTGTCTCTCTGGTCTCTTGGATTCCTCTCAAAATCCTCCCCTCTCTCTTTTCGACTATCTTTGTTCATGGCTTTAACCATTCGATCCTTATGCCTGTTCGGTTCCTCTCCCACCTCTGTCGATTCACCTTCTGCAGCTGTGCTTGGAGTTCCCTGTTCGGCGTCAGCATGAATGCTCAGGGAGTGCCACGTGTCCCCATCTAATTGGTGCCAACATGCTTTGTCAATTCGTTCCTACGGTTATGTCGTGGATATGCTCTTTCTCCACCTTGGCGGTTAACAAATTCCAAATCCTTTTAAATCGCAGCTTATTTCCTTGTCAATTCCACTTCTTTCCATCAGGCACAATCTCAGCCGTCCGATCTGGGCTCCTCCAGATCCAACGTCATACGCACGTTGAGTGCGGTTGACTTGCTCGACCATTAATGCGCGATCACGGTGGTTTTTCTCTCACCTCTGCTGCCACGCGTCGATCGCTGAGTGGGATCGCTCCGCTTTCCTCCAAAACCTCTTACCATTCAAGGGCACCCCAATCAATACCACCGGTTTTCCAGACCGCTGGTCCCGCCTTTGTCCTTTAGCGCTTTTCATTTTTTTTTCCACCCACAGTTCTCTGGTTCTCAACGTGACCATGTGCTTAAGGCTCTTCCATTTTACCCTTGTTCACCTAGCAATGTGTGATTAGCGCTAAGTGCTAATCGCGCATCACAATTGCCTCCTTTTCCCGATCTGGGGCTCCTAGGGGCTATTTTGACCTCCCGCACAGTCTCTATGGGCCTCGGTCAGTGCGCTTTGACTGAGGTCCTCATCGTTCCATGTCCGTTGCCATGGCCACTGGTTCAGGGTGTTTTTGATGCTGTTTTGGATTTCATTAGAGATTTGTTCAACTAGATACAGTCAAGGTTCTTCATCAGTCGTTTATGGATCCGATTCGGATCAAGAAATCTCCCTTGATTCCTCTTGCCTATCTAATAAGGAGATCGAGAAATCATGTACCAAATATGATGGGGAGCATCCAACAGAACCTAAGAACGAGGAACTCTCACCATACCCAGGAACAACCCTTGTGTACATTCGAGAGACCAATTATCCAAGTTCTCCTAGCATGATCACGGAGGGCTTTGAGAGTGGTTCAAATGAAGAAATGGGCTAATACCACCAGGATTACATTGAGCATTGGCTCCAGAACACAATCTAGTCAAAGTAGCACTATCATCTTCAAGTACTCTTTGTATCACATCTTTCAAAGTTGTTGATTTTTCATGCTCATGTATATTCTAAAATTTATATGTTAAATCTGGGCATGAATATATCTTTGTACTTTCTACGCACATGACTTCATTGGAAGTTCTCTTTCACTTGAAGAAGGACATAGTTTCTTCACTGTAGTAGGAAAGTTAGTAATGTAATAAATAAATAAATGAAAAAAGTAAAGAGAAAAGTAAGTCCTTTTGTGAAAACCAGCTTGTCTGGCACAACTGGACAGGGACTTTTCTTGAAAACCAAGTAATTGGTAGGAAAAATTCCCAATAAAATTTGTAAAATTATATGAATTCTTCAAATCATGTATCTTTCAAGTCATTATGTTTGTATTCGATTTGGTTGATGTGGGATCCCTTAAGGACCACCTGCCAACAAGCCTTATTCTATCAACATAAGCAAATTATCTGGGACCAAGGTTAGGGTTAGATAAGGTACTTGGGAGCCTGCATGCCTTAATGGCATGTATCTTTATTATATACTAAGGAAATACACCAATGTTTCTTAGTAGATGAATTTTGCAGTCCATGTTATAGCTCCAAATCTCACTCTTGAGGTTTGTGATGCTACACTTATGGCCTAGGGCAACCCCTCCTTCCAGACCCAGTCTAAAAATTTAAAAAACAGTGTTTTACTCCCTATATGCGACATTGCCCTGAGCTAAACACGTGTGTACGCGGGTCTGTGTATACCCAACCTGCTTATATGTCTTAAAACACTTTAAAAAAATAAATCTCCTTAATTTCGGGCACAGATCATGGGTTTCACCTGTTGATTACCTATTAGTGCCCGTGGCCCAACTGTTCCCAATGAATTCCCAACTAAAAAACTACTTTGGGAGAAGTATAAAAAGGCTTCAATGGGAAGGCCTAAGGGAGGAGAGAAGATAGAGAAAGAATACTATGCTGAGATTTCCCTGACCAGGTCTGAAGATCCTAGTGCCTCTTGTACTTCCCCCATTTATAGGAAACCCTTGTTTCCTTGTGTGATGATGTTTATCTACTACTTGAGATATCATGAAGTCATGGAAGGAGTTTGTTAAAGGCATGAGACTAGATGAATCTGGAGGACAGTTCCGCTTGGAGTCTGCGAAAGGATGAATCAGGTGAAATTATTCCTTTCGGTACTTTATTTGTCTATAATAAAAGAAACGCTTGTCTTTGCTCCTAATATAAATCTTCTTCATGTTTATGATATCAATGTTATGATTCATATATGAATGGCTTTTTAATTGCATAACTAACTACCTTTCAATATACTATGAAGATGATATCTTTATGATGTTCAGTCCATATACTGTTGTACTTTCTTGAATTGATTGTTTTGCAGGTTGAAGGAGCAAAAGTAACTCTAAGAGGGTTTGGACCCTGGTAGGATCTTCTCAAACGAAGGACCCCAGGTACACCCCTTATTGTAGAATTTTCTTATATTAGCATTATGGTTGTATGGAATGTGTGTTTCTCTGTATAGATAACCTCCGATCTGCTAAGGTATCAACTGAAGGCCCTAGGGGAATTTATCCCTTAATAGAATTGGCGACTCCACTGGGGACAATAGTATTGTTGTTCATAGTTTTGGTTTATTCAAGCCAATCAGGGCTCAGCTGTCTGTTTGCTTGTTGTTATTGTGTAGTCTGTTCCTGTAGGAACTTGAATTGTAAGTTTGATCAGTTTCTTTAGACTGTTTTTCGTTCTTTCTTGACATATTTTATATACGTTGTTTTTTCAATCTATAGAAGCATATATACGCATGTTTCCTTAAGTAAACCTACGTATACCCATGTTTCCTTTTGTTGAATCGCATATACACGTAGCTGCGCACCAACACAGTCACATATATCTCATAATTTTCAAGAATTTTCAAATCCTTTTGCTTCTGGAGGTCTGTCTGCTGGTCTGATTCAGCCCTGAAAAGTCACTTTTCTGTGTCAGTCTTTGGTTTTACAGCAAGTATCTGATTTCAAATTCTCTCTGATTGTGGAAAGTGTTGGTCTTATTTGTTTTTCTTGCAAACGTCATTGTTTTTGCTTAAGCACACAAGATTTCTTGCTAGGAATCTTGGTTGCTCTGTGTCTTTAGGGTAGAAAGATTGATTTCAATCTTTGTGTCAAATTTTGTTTTGGTGACTTTTTGGTTTGCATGTCAAAACTATATCTTTATGACCATCTGCTTTTCTTGCTTTCCGAAATTTGTTGGTTTACACTTTCTTGAAAGTTGTCTTTTCAATCTTTTGGTCTTTATTGTCGAACTCTTGTTGTTGCTTTTTGATTGTTAAGAGAATTTCGAAACACATTTTTGTTGAGTTCTCACTTGTTTTGTGTTGCAAACTCGCAAAGTGTTTCATTGCTTATTCTTTGATCATAAATTTTCAGTCTTGTTTAGAGCACTTTTGAAAAGTCATTTTTGTTTTCCTTTTGAAGAAAACTTCTTGAAAACTTGGTTTTGCTTTCTTGAACTTGGTTTTGATTTAGTTTCATTTTTATGAGTGAAAGTGCATTTTTGTTTGTCTTGAAACTTGCTTTTAGTGTTTGGACAAAATGAGCATCAACAACTTATATTCTATCTAAACATTTCAAATGGCAAATTAAAAACTGATAAACAAGTAACTTTCATTTCTTGATTTAATGGTAGTTTTGAGTTTTGCATCAACATGTACTTATTGCATTAGGATTAATTTGTGCATATTTTTAGGCATCCATAGTTTTGTTAATTTTTGTGAGTGTGAAGTGTGAGTAATAGAAAAGAAAAGAAAAATTTGTTGCTTTCCTTGAAGTTCCTCTAAACCTAGTAGAAATTTCTTTCATCGAAAAACAAAAACAAGTGCATTTGCATATAGTTTAGCTTTTATTAGTTTATTTTGCATCAAAACACCACTAGTTTCATTTCCACTTATCCCTTGACTTAAAGAATAGCCCATTTAAAAACAAGCGCTAATTAAAATATACTAGAACTTTTTATAATTGTCAAGTTAGACACACCAACAAGTTTTAGGATATTTTATGGCCTTGGATTAGGCAAGTGGAGAGATAGCTCTCCAAGGCCATTTAAACTGTCAAACGTAGGAGTCTGAATAGTGAGTGAAAATCCAATAGCGTTAGGGAGACCAGGAAAGCTCCGGATCTAGGATGTAAGCACAAGGGCTTTTGAAGACATGAAAGAGAGATGCCCCCTCTCCTACTTGTCGAATCTTACCTCAAGAATGTTCCACCTGGCTTCTGACATGAGTTGGTAGCCTTCGTTGCTACTCCTACAGATCTACACAGTTGACTATGGAGGGGAATCCCATGGCACCTAAGGTTGACATTGTATCACTCTCAACAGTACTACTGGAGGGCACGCTTGCGAAGCTTGGGGGCTTGCACCAGTGCAGGTTGTTGTTAGGAGGTCAGTGTAACTTCCGATGTTACCTTTGCTGATAGGACTGGGCTGTCACTATCCCAGACTATCTTCAGAAGGCCCCTTACTTCACTTTCTTGTATTTTAGTGTCTGTTCCTCATCACCTACAGCAGAAATACTAGAAAGTTGTTTGACTGGCTGATATCGTTTAGGGACTTTTTAATGTGTGCTATGTGCTCCTAGTTGGCCTAGCTTTCAATTCTTTGAGTCTTTAGTTAGATCTTAATAAAAAATTCAAAGTGGCTGACCGATCACCTAGATGGTCTTGAAGACTTCGTGGTCTTTTACCACCAAGTTTAGAGCCTTCTCCTAGAAGGCGCAGAGGAAATACTGCCCGTGGGTTTCATCCCGTGGTAGCTGACACATCAGGGATTGATCCTCCTCTCCTGGGAATTAGTGTTAAGAATAGGCTTGCTACTTCCACAGAACAAGAGAGGAACACTCCAGTTCTTTCACAAGTTTTCTTTCAGACAGAAGATAACATAGAAGTAGAAGAACTCCCAAAGTCGTTAGCGGTTCTGAATTCTCCCCTACCTTCTAGTTATCCAGAAGTATTACGATACGTTGGGACTCTGACGCATAGACTATCAAGTCCAGGTCATATTACGCACTTACCATCGATGACCACTACTGGAAGCATGGCTTCTACTACAAGTGCTATAACTATGCAGACTCCAACATTAGTACAAGGGGGAGGAATGATTTCCATCCCCTCTGCTTCTTTATTTGGATCTTTTGAGAGCACATCATTAGTTGGGTCTACCTCCATTCCTTCTATGAGTGGAAATTCCCAAACCAATGCTTTTAGTTCTGGATTCTTTCCGTTTGGCACCCATTCACAGGGTATTCTGTCAGTTCCGTTTAGTGCCTCCACATCCATGATGGGTGGATCGACTTCATTCCAGGGTTTTCCTTTAAGAAGTGGTCATATACCACATTCCAACCTGACAGTAGGATCTATACCTTTTTCTTCTATAGGAAAAAGCAACAATCCTTTCCAAGGTTGGACTAACCCTACGATTAGTGGCATGGGAACTAGGAACCTGTTTTTCGGCAGCCAAGGGAATGGGCCATACTCCACGGTTAGTTCATTTCGAAGTATTCCTCCCTTAGCTTCTGCTTGGAATCCTTATCAGGGGTTATTGACTCCTTATAATCCTTTAGGAGGAAGCTTCATCGGTTATGGAGGTTTTGCGGCTGGAGTTGGTTAAACTCCGAGTTTTGCTGGATCACAAGGTTTGCCTTTTTGTTCAGCTGGTTCTGCTGGATAATTCAGGCAGCCTGGTGCCTTTCAAAATCTAGGCCAATCTTTTCAGAACTTTGGGAGCTCCTCCCAATCTACGTGGAATCCCCAAGGTCCTCCTAAGCTTCCTTTTCTGCCAACTTTGAACTTGCCAGATCTCACGAAATTAACAAACGATCCAATCAAATACAATCCGGCCTAGCCTCTGGTCCCAAACAAACTCCTTTTGGACATTCCAAAATTCGAAGGAAAGGGTGGTGAAGACCCAGGCGACCATGTAACCACATTCCATTTGTGGTGCTCATCAAACTCCCCTATTGATTTCTTGATTAGGTTGAGAATTTTTCAACGCACCTTGACTAGTAATGCGGCAAAGTAGTATATAGAGTTGCCAGCGGGTAGCTTTACATCTTTCGTTGACTTAGCTACTATTTTCTTAAATCATTTCCAGTTTCTTGTCCATTATGATGCAGGAACTAAACGTCTGGCCACTTTTCGTCATGGCACGACAACTCACATTTCTGACCATATTTAGGAATGGAGATGGAGAAAGAGGCTCATTAAAGTGGAAATCCCTCCAGAATACCGTCTCGAGTGGTTTTTGAAATCTTTACAACCTGAAATATCTAAGGATGTCTCCATGTCCATAGTCCATTATGAGGAGCAAGCTATTTTTAGGGCCCAACAATTAGAAGTGATTTACTCTCAGTCTGGGATCCTACAAAAAATCTTGCCAGATGCTCCTGGGTCTAAGGTTGATATAGCCAAGTCTAAGCCAGGTCCCCATGCGGATGGTATCATTGGATCGGTAGACACAAATCCAGTGAACTTAGTGAGCCAATTGTAGCAGTTGTCTTTGCAAACTGCTCCTAACAACCAAGTCACATCGTCTAACCCTTCGGCTTCCCAACCCTCTTCGATTAATGCCGTCCAATCAGATAACCCCAAAGGAAATCAAAATTCCAATGGGAAAAAGAAAGGACGAGGTAAGAAGAAGAGTCAGGATGGGAAGGATGACGCAAATAAATCTGGCAATAATGCTGGTGGTGGTAGAAATGAGTCTAGAAAGAAAGTCAAGTTTCCATCCAAGTTGTGCACTGGAGACCATTTAACTCATCTCTGTCCAAAGATTCAAGATGCTCAGTGTTTGTTAGGGTAGCAAGGGACTTCTAGTTCTCAAGTTGTGTTAACCAACCCTTTTCCCTAAGGGCAGCAATTGCTTGCTCGCGTGAGTTCAAATCTTGGTACCTCTGCTGGGGGCAGCCAGGAAGGGGAGAAATCATCAAATGTTTTCATGATGGGTTCTAATGTCCATGTAGCCACTTGGTCACATGATTAAGATGAAGCTGAAACTTCCAAGGACAAAACTGCTCTCGAAAATAATGACCTTCATATTGAGTGACCCCCTATTGAGACTATACCATGGATACCAAAAGGTTCCACTAAATGCGTGACTATTAACCCTAATGCTAGGGTTGCTGAGAACTACTCCATTGTTGAAGATCTGGCTCGGATTCCATGTGCCATGTCCGCTTTAGAGGTTCTCTAGTCGTGTCCAGCTCAACGAAGTGCTTTACTCTCGACAATTGGGGAAGTTGATCCAGCTAACTCTTTAGTGCTCACTTTCAACATGTTAAATGTCAAAAAGTGACTCCCTCATCACATGGCTTTTAAAATAAAGTCTACATGCTGGAAAATTAACATTTTTCGTACCATTATTGATGAAGGAGCTTCCACGTGCATCATGTCGATGTCATGTTGGAAGGCCATTGGATCTCCTTCGATTGTTCCTTCACCTACCCTCCTGACTGCATTTGATGAGCATTCTCACAGGCCACATGGGATTATCCCAGCCTTCCCTATATGTGTTGTGGGGAAGGTCGTCAATATTGAAGTAGAAGTCATTCATGCTAACCTAGACTACAATCTCCTCTTAGGAAGGAGTTAGGTATACAAAATGGATTGCGTTGTTTCGACTCTGTTTCGTGTCATTTTCTTTCCTCATGAAGGGAAAATCGTTAAGGTTGATAAATTGGATTATTGTCCAGTTGATCCTCAAGCAACTTCTGACTCTACTGTTCCTTTTGGTAGATAACCCTCGTCTGCCTACTAAGAATCTAGGAGTTGGGATGTATTCTTCATTGATGGGTACCTTTGATTTTCCCCCTCCTATCACCAGAATCAATGTCGTTTCATCATCTAAGGAGTCTCCTCAAAAAGAGTTCTTCTGAAGTCATTATTTTTCAAACCCTTGGACCTTGCCTTCACCTACGACCACACTAGCTGAACGACAAGTTAATGGAATGGCATTCCCTATGTCTGCAGCTGAGCTTAGATATCAGTCTATTGCTAACTCTGTAGACGACGACTCTACTCGTTTTTCTGAGGAGGAGTTAGATGGTGATGTGGCCCCGGCCTGGACCCTTGATTCTACCTCAGCGTTGGACTGCTTAGATACGGTTTTACCTTCTGAAGAAGCAATCCTCGAGGTAATGATGGGTGTAGATTGACCTTGGGAAGACTTAGACCATCGTTCATATTTTCTTCCTCCACTACAGGAAGTAGACTCTATGTTCTCCGAGCTCTTTAGTAGCGATGCTTGTACGGTATCAAGTCCTTTGGCTCCAACACACTTTTGTGCTGAAGGTAATATGTTGGTGATTTCAAAAAAAATATCTATAAACATCTCTAGGGACCTTAACGTGATCGAGAATCTCTTCATCAGAATCAAATGTTCCCCTGAAGAAATTCAAATTTACACCAACCTTTTGAAAGAATTTTGAGATGTATTCGCTTGGTCTTATGAAGAAATGTCTGGCATTGATCATTCTATAGTTCAACATGAGATCAGGACGTATGAAAATGCCAAGCCGGTTCATCAAAGGCTTCAACTAGTTAATCCTAGGAAAGCAGCAGCGATTAAAGCTGAAGTAGAGAAGCTGCTCAAGGCAGGTTTTATATACCCTATTCCTCTTACCGATTAGGTTTCTAATCCAATCCCTGTGGATAAAAGGAGACGAACAATTCGAGTATGCATCAACTTTAGAGACCTAAACAAGGCTTGTTTGAAAGATAATTACCCCACGCCATTCATTGATCAGATTATTGATGAGTGTGCGGGTAATGAGATTTTTTCCTTCATGGACGGTTTTGTGGGTTATAATCAAATCTCTATCCGTCCTGAAGATCAACATAAGACAGTGTTTATATCTCCCTAGGGTACCTTTGCATACAGAAAGATGCCTTTTGGTCTTAAAAATGTTGGAGCGACTTTCCAACTGGCCATGTCATATGCTTTCCATGACATTAAACATATCATTGAAGCATACTTGGATGATCTCGCTGCTTGTTCTCGAAAGAGAACTGATCGCCCTAGTCATCTCGATTAGTTTTTGAGTGATGTCGTTTTTATAAAATACAGTTGAATCCCAACAAATGCATTTTCGCGGTTATGTCCGGTCGGCTATTAGGGTTCATTGTGTCAAATGAAGGGATTAGAGTTGATCCCTTCAAGGTAGAGTAAATAATTCAATTACCTCCCCCATCCTCAATTCGAAAACTTCAAAGTCTTCAAGGGAAGGCTAATTTCTTAAGACGGTTTATAGTGAACTATGCCGAGATCACTAAAGGGTTCATGTGTTTGCTACGGAAAGGAGTTCCATTTGTGTGGGATGACTTTGTGTAGCGGTTGTTCGATGCTTTGAAAAAGGCATTAGTCTCTGCCCCACTTTTCAGTCCACCTAATTATGGTAGGGACTTCCTTTTATATCTCATTGCAGTAGAATCAACCATTGGTATGGTTCTCGTTCAAGAAGATGATGCTCTCACAGAGCATGTGATTTATTATTTGAGCCGAGGCTTGATAGGTCCTGAACTTCGCTACTCTCCGATTGAGAAGTTGGCCTTGGCAGCTGTCCATGCTGTCCAGTGGCTCTGCCATTATATTTTGCTACACAAAACTTTTGTCTTAGCAGTGGTCAATCCATTTCAGTTTGTCCTTAGTAGGCGAGTGATTGGGGGTAAATATAATCAATGGATAGTCATTCTACAAGAATTTGATCTCGAGTTCTTGTTTTCCAAGTCTAAGAAATCTATCATTTTTGGCGAGCTAATTTCCGAGCTGCCCTATTGAGAGGATAATATTTATGAGGAAATTTTTCCCGACGAACATTTATTCCTCATCTCTTCACTCGACCCTTGGTATGGAGATATCATTGTCTATCTCTAGACTTCGAAGTTTCCCTCTACTTTCTCTAAGGATGAACGTTCAAAATTACGTCACCTGGTTAAACATTATGTTATCATTGGTGATAACATTATATCATCGAGGGGTTGATTCAATGCTTCAGTGCTATTTAACCTTAGAGGAAGCAGAGTCAGTGCCCAATGACTGCCATAGTGGAGCTTGTGGTGGTCATCTATCAAGGCTTGCATGTTGGCTATTTTTGGCCTTCGCTCTTCAAAGATTGTGTTGAAGTGGTCAAATGCTGTCACCCATGTCAAATTTATACTTGGAATATGCGCACACATCCAGCTCCTCTTTTTCCGGTTATCACTGTCGGTCATTTTACTAAGTGGGGTATTGATTTTACGACTTGTAATCTGCCTTCAGCAGCGAATCACAAGTACATTATCATGGTCATAGACTACTTCACGAAGTGGGTTGAGGCCATGATTAATTATAAAAATGATAGTGAAACTGTGGCATTGTTCCTTTTTAATCAGATTATCTCAAGGTTCGGTATCTCGAGAGAGATTGTCACTGACCATGGCAGTCATTTCCAGAATCAACTAATGTCTGAATTGGCTCTCAAATTAGGTTTCTGGTAGGAGCATTCATCTCCTTATTATCCTCAAGCCAATGGACAAGTCGAGGTAGTGAACAAAATTCTTAAGACGATCCTGCAAAGGACAATCGACAATAATTGGTCCAATTGGCACCTTATGTTGTATCCAGCTCTTAGGGCATACCAAACCTCCATAAAGAATGCTACAGGTTTTACACCTCTTCAGTTAGTTTATGCGATGGAATCTATCTTTCCTCTTGAATGTGAAATCCCATCTCTTAAGTTAGCTGTTGAGCTCCTTCCAGAGACTTCAAGTTTCGAAGAGCACCTCCTTTACTTGGAACATCTCGATGAGCAACATCGAGATGCCGCCATAGTAAATGAGGCTCATAAGAAAAGGGTTAAAACTCACTATGATAAAGTTATCCTTCCTTGAGTCTTTACTGAAGGTGACTTTGTCTTGGTCTATGACCAAGATAAGGATGCCTTGGGGGCAAGAAAGTTCAAGCCTATGTGGTACGGTCCTTTCATAATTAAACGAGTTTTAGAAAAAGGGTCGTATGAGTTAATCAATTTTGAAGGAAATAAGTTGGCAGAGCCCCAAAATGGGCTCTACCTCAGGAAGTACTTTGCTTAAGTAGAAGCTAGGCAATGGCTTCGTTGTACATTGTGTATATTTGTACAGCTTGGGTACTCTACTATCCAACTAGTCAGTTGATGGTATCTATAGGAGTATGCATTGGTCCCGCTTCAAATAATATGGCTGAGTATACTGGCGTCATTAATTTACTATTCGAGGCAATTTCCCATGAAATCGACTCATTTGTAGTTTATCTTGATTCATAATTGATAGTGTCACAGTTGAATAACATTTATCGGGTAAAGGATCCATCTTTATATCGCCAATATTTAAGGGTGAGGTTGTTGCAAAGATCATTTACTTATATTAATTATTTGCACATTCCAAGATCTCATAATTGGTTAGCTGATTCGATCACTAATCAAGCATTAGACTGGCACATCAATCATTCATCACAGTAAAATCAAGCATCAAAAAGTCGAACTATATATATATATCATAAAAAATCTCGAGTGTACATAAGTCTGTCCAAAAATAATATAAAAAATCGGGGCTCAAGTGCCCATAATCATGTCCACTATATCTAATTCCCTGGCTCCGGATGAGCGGCTAAGTAGGAAACTACTGCATTGGCCACACGCCTAAAAGTGCAAACCCAGTCTCGTGGCATGCCAACCACATGACGCTGCATCTCTATAGGAAGGTCCTCTACGGCCGCCATTGGTACTCCGTGAGTTAGTCTCACCAAGTGCTGTTGTACTGTGTGTAGAACTCGCTCTGTGTCTACGGCTGCCTCTTCGGCCCCTCGAGCGTGACGTCTATGCCATGGGAAATCATCTGGTCGTACTGGCCTAATATCTGGAACATGATCATCATATTAGTCATTTGAATCCTATCAAAA
Organism: Pinus taeda; assembly: GCA_000404065.3. Lineage (NCBI taxonomy): Eukaryota > Viridiplantae > Streptophyta > Pinopsida > Pinales > Pinaceae > Pinus > Pinus taeda. The sequence goes on along the minus strand of APFE030224718.1, from coordinate 16,485 downwards.
ACATTTTTCAAAATTCATTTTTATATTTGAAAAATCACAAAAAAATCATAAAGTCAAAAACACTTACCAATGTCACCCCATGTTGCGGTCAGTGGTAATACTAGATTGGGATCTCCTCGGAAATCCAACCCAGCATAAGGGTAGTCATCTATGGTGATGATCTGTTGATCCCACCAGGAAAAGAAGGCATCATAAAATGTAGTCTGTGGGACATCCCCACCTCCTAAACATTTCATCAGGTCAGCCCACCTGCCCATTCGTGGATCTCGTGGGGTGTTGATTGAAACCGATACTCTAGGATGAAGTGCAAGGACCCTCTCAAAAAATAAACAGAAAATAGTCCCATATCTTAAGTTTTTGGTCTGCCCTCTCTTGATGGAAGTGAGTTGGCTTTTGAGGCTGGCTAGAAGAGGAGTACACTAGTCAAATACAGTGGTGAGACAGTCGACTGCCAAGCTCATGGCTAACCATGATGCCTGGTGTAGAGAAGTTGATCTGTTCACTCTAGCTATAGTGAACAAGATCATCCTCAACGATAAACTCTCCACATGTGTGATTGAAATTTGACTTCCAACCTTTTTTGGATGTCGCAGGCAATAGATATGTACATAGCCCTCGATCGAGAGACTACCTCATGTCCTGCCCCTAGAATGTACTACCTCTCCCCTTCGGGAAATGTCGATGATGAAATAAATATCTTCCACTTCTATCCTGAGTGGCATCTGGTCAATCGTAAATGCATCATCCTCGATACTCCAGTAATCAATGAGCATCTCAAGCAGACGTGTGTTTGCTTTCATGTTTGGCATTTTGAAGAATTTTAGCAAACCACATCCCCGTAAGGCATCCAAAGCATTAGGATCATTCATGACCTCATCATCCACTGCGGTATGCTCTCTTTCTCGCCAAGTGACTAGCATCCTGAAGAATAAATGAATTTAGACCTTTAGTTTTTTTTGTTTGAAATGTTCGCACCGTATACGCAGGTCCATTTACACACAGTCACGTGTAGGGCCTGTGTCTATGCGGGTTTCATATTCCCAACCCACGTATACACAACGGTAAAATTTTTGACAAAAAATTCAATGGTAAAACATAAATTAAAAATTCTAAAACTAGTCATAATTGATTGCAAGTCAAGTATAAGAGTTACCTGGGGATTTTGGAAGAATCTGAACGGTTGAATTTGGCAGATGGAAAAGTTTACTCCTTTTGCTCCACTTCTCTGCTCTCAAACTCAAATGGTGAAAATGGTGAGTCCAAAAACTCTTTTATAGGCTTTGAAAATGCAAACTTTTTTCAAAACTTAATGTTGTTTGGTCTCATGTAACTTTTAACTTGGGAGCTTGGAATGTTGAGAATGGTTTGACTTTCAGGACATTTTGGACGTTTTTTCGACAGTTTCAAGAAGGTTCCATGACTGCTGACCCTTCATGGTAGGTATCGTTTTCTCATTGGAATACAGGTTAGGGAAGCCATTTTTCTGTTGCATTATGCATACTAGCCTCCATTTGTCAATACACTTGCCATAGGGTCAACCCCATCGTGTTATGGTTCATAAACCACCTTCACTCGCCGATTTTTTAAATCATGACATGATGGTAGAGCCATCATTTTCATGGGCATCATAGTTAGCACTTCATTGACATTTGTTTCCCATGTTGCTCTGACTTGAGTAGGCTCAGGAGTCCTCTGTAGTCCTGCCATGGCTTATACGATGAAGACTCATTCTTGTTTGCTTCTTCGCTTTGTTCTGGCCTTATACCCTAGAGGCTCCTTTGTGTTGAGTTTTACTATTGCATTGCATTTTGATCATTTGCACCATTTGGCCTTGAGCCAGCTTCAGCTGGACTCATGTTTAAGCCAACTTTTGACCATGACGACTGCAAAATTAAAGTTGCATACCTTTGACTTCTGCAACTTGACACACCTTGACCCATGGAAGGAACACACCTTTGAGTGTCTTTGACTAGTTTTTGCTTCCCTGCATTGAGCATAGGAATGTTCCAATCCCAGGAACTAGATCATCTGCTTCACCGACACTCATTCTTTCCACTTTACTATAGCATTCTTTTATTCATTTTATATCTTAAAAGAAAAAGACGAAAAATTTATATATTCCAAAAAAAAGCAAGAACGGGACAATATTTCCACTTATTGTTGGCAACTAGAGTCAGTCGTGTCGCCTTTGAGCAAAGCACTCAGAACAAAGTATCCTCCATTTGGGTGGGATTTAGTTTGACTTAGGTATGCCTTAACCTTGTTATTGAGTCAGTTCTCCCCCGATTCATTATCTCTTCCAATCATATGGAGGGTTTGTTCGTGCCTCCTGCACGATGAACTTATACAGAGTCATCATATGCTGCCACATAGTCACATTGAGTCGAGCTTTTGTTCAAGGGAAGTTAGCCTGAGTCAGCATCTCTGCAATGTCTCTTGACTCATTTTTCAGTCGGCCATCCCTGGTTGTCAGTATTATGTCTATCGTCACATTAACTATAGTGGTCCTTTACTCGTGCCAGTTTGACAAGGTTTCCATTGAGTTCTTGCTGGCGAGGCTTGTCCTTATTGACGATGACATCTTGCTCTGAGGACAGGCCTAGAGCTGCACCCTGGCCCTATTTTCATTATTGATAGGTCACCTTGAGCTCAACATTGATCAGTATCATGGGTCTTTGACTAAGTGGTTTCCCTTGTGTTCGACATCAGCTTACATTATCACTCATTGGGATTCGTGTAGTACCTTGGTTTCCATTTGACCCTATTGGTGGATACCTCACCTCTGTGTCATCTTTCATTATTAGTTGGTTCAGAGGGTTTCTGTTGTGTGCTAGCCACATCTTGTCTACGCTGGAAATGTACTTCGGTCAGGTTACTAAATCTTTTTCATCTGATTCCTTCCACATTATTGGCATACGGGTTACACTCACACTAGATTGATGAAGGATGCCTTAATGCCTTCCTTCTAGTGGATCTTTCCCTATCGACTTCGACTCATTGCTCTAGGGAAGAGATCTAGAGTCCATTTGGCAGTACCTTGGGGTTTGCAGTCATTAGTGGCAGATCCTTCGCTATCAACAGTGGGAAACCATCATTGTCTCTTGATTGATAGATTCTTACAGGTGTTCGACTTCAGCTCATCTGTTCACACTTTTTAGATTGTACCAGGTACCTTGATGCTCATTATCATTATTGGTGAGTAGTCTCACGTTTATTAACAGTATACATCAATGACAGGTAATCAAATGATTTCTCACATGGTCAACTTTAGATCATTTATTCCCATGTTGTAGAAATGTACCACGGTGGTCGGTGAAGACCTCAGGTTGTGTCAGCATTCACTGGTTCACTTGACAGTCTCTCTTGTTGTTGCTAGTTTATACCCCTCCACCTTATATGTTGCAATCATTCATGGTGACATTTTATATGTTGGCACCTGATTTTGCAGTGTAGTACCATCTTATTCCATCATGTTCATCTGGTAATTTTTGAGATCAATATTTGATATCAGTGATCCACTTCCTCCTCCAGCATCATTGACATTCTTATATGTGACATTCAAACATGTACTTGTTCGATCGTGATCAGATGATCCATTATGTATTTTCGAGTCTTTTATACTTGTATACTTAGTGGATCTGCTTGTACTTGATATGCAGACATGCCGTACTTTCTTTGAGCATGGGTATCCTCACCTCAGACAGTGTTTCTTTTTGATCTCCTTTTGTGGCTTGGCAAGCTAAACTCTGGTGAAGTCCTTCTTGGTTTTTGACAGATTTCCTTTCCATGTACTTTCTTAATACATTTCGGCCACCATGTACCCCTTCTGACCTCATATATTAGGGGGCATCTGTTACAGCTCCAAATCTCACTCTTAAGATTTGTGATGCTGCACTTATCGCCTAGGGCAACCCCTCCTTCCAGACCTAGTCCAAAAATTTAAAAATTAGTGTTTTACTCCCTATACGCAACATTGCCCTGAGATAAACACGTGTGTACGTGGGTGTGTGTATACCTAACCTGCTAAATAAATATCCTTAATTTTGGGCAAAAATCAAGGGTTTCACCTATTGATTACCTATTAGTGCCCATGGCCCAACTTTTCCCAACGAATTCCCAACTAAGAAACTACTTTGGGAGATGTATAAAAAGGCTTCAATGGGAAGGCCTAAGGAATGAGAGAAGAGAGAGAAATATTACTATGCTGAGATTTCCCTGACCAGGTCTAAAGATCCTAGTGCCTCCTGCACTTCCCCCATTTATAGGAAACCCTTGTTTCCTTGTGTGATGATGTCTATCTACTCCTTGAGATATCATGGAGTGTGTCATGGAAGGAGTTTATTAAAAGATTGAGACTGGATGAATCTAGAGGACGGTTCCGTTTCGAGCCTACGAAAGGACGAATCAGGTGAAATTATTCCTTTCTGTACTTTATTTGTCTATAATAAAAGAAACACTTGTCTTTGTTCCCGATATAAATCTTCTTCATGTTTATGATATCGATGTTATGATTCATATATGAATGGTTGTTTAATTGCATAACTAACTACCATTCAATATACTATGAAGATGATTTCTTTATGATGTTGAGTCCATATACTATTGTACTTTCTTGAATTGATTATTTTGTGGGTTGAAGGAGCAAAAGGAACTCCAAGATGGTTTGGACACTGGTAGGATCTTCTCAAATGAAGGACCCCAGGTACGCCCCTTATCGTAGAATTTTCTTATATTAGCATTATGGCTGTATGGAATGTGTGTTTCTCTATATAGATAATCTCCGATCTGCTAGGGTATCAACCCAAGACCTTGGGGGAATTTATCCCTTAATAGAATTGGCGACTCCACTAGGGAAAACAGTATTTTTGTTCCTATTTTAGGTTTATTCAAGCCAATCAGGGCTCAACTATCTGTTTGCTTGATGTTACTATGTAGTCTGTTCCTGTAGGAACTTGAATTGTAAGTTTGACCAGTTTCTTCAGATTGTTTTTTGTTTTTTCTTGACATCTTTTATATACGCTGTTTTTTTAGTTTACAGAAGTGTATATATGCATGTTTCCTTAAGTAAACCTGTGTATACCCATGTTTCCTTAGGTTGAATCGCATATACATGCAGTTGTGCACCAACACAATCGCATATATATTATAAATTTCAAGAATTTTCAAATATTTTTGCTTCTGGAGGTCTGTCTGCTAGTTTGATTCAGCCCTAAACAGTGACTTTTCTGTGTCAGTCTTTGGTTTTACAGCAAGTATCTGATTTCAAATTCTCTCAGATTGTGGAAAGTGTTGGTCTTATTTGTTTTTCTTGAAAACGTCATCGTTTTTGCTGAAGCACACAAGATTTCTTGCTAGGAATCTTGGTTGCTCTAGTCTTCAGGGTAGAAAGATTGATTTCAATCTTTGTGTCAAGTTTTGTTTTGGTGACTTTTTGGTTTGCATGTAAAAACTATATCTTTATGACCATCTGCTTTTCTTTCTTTCTGAAAGTTGTTGGTTCACACTTTCTTGAAAGTTGTCTTTTCAATCTTTTGGTCTTTATTGTCGAGCTCTTGTTGTTGCTTTCTGATTGTTAAGAGCATTTCGAAACACAATTTTATTGATTTCTCACTTGTTTTGTGTTGCAAACTCGCAAAGTGTTTCATTTCCTATTCTTCGATCATAAAGTTTCAGTCTTGTTTAGAGCACTTTTGAAAGGTCATTTTTGTTTTGCTTTTGAAGAAAACCTCTTGAAAACTTGTTTTTGATTTCTTGAATTTGGTTTTGATTTAGTTGTTGGCATTATGGCACAGGTTTGGAGCTATGGCACAGGTGTTTTCCTTGATGGCAACTCTCTTTGGTAAAAGATCTCAGTTCAGCCACTCAGAGAGAAGAAAAAGACATATACGCAGGTTCATCTAAAAAACGACGCGTATACACGCGGGTTATACGTTGAAAAAGTGCGTATATGTTGGGGATCATACTTTTGGTACATGGTAGTTAGTCCTTGGGATTTGAACCTATGTTTCGGACCATGGCGTCTCAACAGATGTGTTGATCCCTATTTTTGGGTTCATGGTATTGAAATGTTATGGTTTTGGACCATGGTATTGGGGAAGGCCTAAGACTATAAAAGAGGAAGGAGATCATGTGGCAAAGGATCATCCGCATTATTATTGAATATCTGAGAAAGTGCTAGAGCTAGTATATTGGTAATTGGGTTGTGATGCAAATCTGGATCTGAATGAAGGAGGAACCTTAGCACAAAAGAAGGATAAGATCTATTCATGGGTCATAATCTTTAAGCTTGAACGATAGTATCTTTGTATGATTTTGGTCTGCTAGATGTGGCGCTTACTTGATCTATAAGTCTGATACTCTGGGTTAATTAGTGATTGAATATCTGAAAGAGTGAATTATCCTTTATAGATCTGTACGCAGGTTCAGTGAAGTGAAGACGCGTATACACGCAGGTTAAGAGAAGTAAAGAAGTGTATACGCAGGTTGTTCCATACGAAGAAGCGTATGCACACAGGTTTCAGGCTGTTAAAGTAGCGTATATATTTTGAATTGTGATCTTGTTGCTTCTATTTATTACCGCTATGTTCTAGGTTCAGTTTTCTGGTGTATGGTTTCTGGTACTGTGATTTGGGTGCAGCTGTTAGAGAAGTATCTACTTGAATTGGTGAAAAGGAGTTTGGTTGATGAAGAAATTCTTGATGATTGATTAATGTTCATGGACTTAGTCTGAAAATTTATGAAACGTGGTCCCTGGAAGAAAGAGAAGGTTGTAGCCTTCTGTAGGCCAGCACCTACATACTAGTATCTTGGCTAGTGCAAGAGCTAAAGCGGGTTGTAGCTCCCTTCCAGGAGAAGCTAGAAAATGATAGAGTTGTAGCTCTCTACAGGTTGCAGCCTCGACTGGTAAGGACTGGACCAGTACATTGTAAACAAAGTTTCTAATTTAAGAAAGATAGAGACGAATTGCAGCAGTGGTTTTCAACCCACATGGGTTCCACTTATTATCTTGTGTTCTTGGTGTGATTGTCTTTCTCTTGTTTACTGTCTCTGGTTACTGTTATTTGTTATGCATCTTAGATTAACAATCATCAATCAGAAATTAAAGTAAATAAAAGTTTCTTTGTATAACGGGGTTCCTTCTGATAGTTGCGTATATACACGGATTAATTAACTGAAGTAGGGTATACAATTTGGTTTAGAAAGGAATATTTGACCTGATAATACTGATTCACCCCCCCTCTCAGTATTATTTCCAACAATTGGTATCAGAGCAGGTCCTTCTGAAGGAGCTTGATTGCTTGAAGGAAGATCTTTCATCATGAGCAACTACGAGAGGGAAGCGTCAATCAGGCCACCGGTTTTTGATGGGACAAACTTCGTATACTGGAAGGTAAGAGTTACTGTCTATCTTCAATCTCTGGGTACTGAATTCTGGGATATCATGGATACAGGGTATACTTTTCCAGCATCAACTCCCACAGATCCGGTTGAGAAGAAGAAATATGAAACGAATGCAAAGGTAGTCAATACTCTATTGGGATGTCTATCACAATCTAAATTTGTCAAAGTCATGCAGTATAAATCTGCTAAGGAAATATGGGACAAGATTGTTCTGAGCTATGAAGGAGATGATCAGGTAAAACAAGCAAAACTTCAAACCCTCAG
>APFE030224697.1:0-11874 GCA_000404065.3 Pinus taeda | reverse complement strand
GAGATGGAAAATTTATGGCATGAGTTAAGTCTTTTGGAGAAAAGGCTAGAAAACCAAAAAGTAAGTGTTTAGGTTGTAAAATTAGAACTGAATGAGAATGAAGAAGTTCACTACAGTGGACAAGGACATGAAGACATCATTGAAACAAATGGTGTGGAGGAGAGACTTCAAATTAGCATACTAATGTGCTGATAGAGGAGGAAGAATTAGAGTAGCATACTGATGTGTTGCCAAAGGAAGAAAAGGCACATAAGCCTTATGATTTTTATTTTAATAATTGTTTGATGAGTGCATGATCAGATATTGATCCATGACTTTAATAATAGCTAAATTTCAAAGTGTTCGAAAGAGTGTCAAACCTAAATGACCAGATAGTTGTCTTCCTGATTCCGACACCGTGAACAGTTCAAAAAACTGACACTGTATGAAGAAGTTATTGCCATTTGAAAAGTTCAATAAACTACAATTTCCAAGAATAATTGATTTTTGGGAAATATTAAGAAAAGAATATTCCAAGGAAAAGTTGATTTGGTCTCCAAGATTGTAAAAGGGAGATAATGATGCAGTGTTTCATCTTTGTAAAAGAATCTTTAAAATTCTTTTTGTACATGCTTGACTTGAAGGGTCAAATGTTTGAAAAGGCATGATTTTTGTCGGCTTGGGTTTTAGTCGACCATTTGTACACAATATGTGAAGATATGTTGACGATTCACATAATGTGAAATTTGTTTCTTTTGATGGAGCAAGAATTTATGTCATCAAGTTATTTTCTTGTATTTTGACATTGTCTGCTGAAGGAGATTTGCAGTAGCAAAGGTCGCCATGGAAGTGGCTTGGAAGCGATGTTCAACTACCTTCTGTACATTCTGAATGAGTTCAAGGAAGACGATTCTTAACAGGAGGACAAGTGCATCTAGGTAGGGAAGTGTCGAATACCTTCGAGTTTTGGTTCAAAGGCTCCCGCCATGCAGGAAAGTGTATGAAGGCTGAAAGAAGATGGTACTGTACTCTCATCTACTGTTCAGATCAATGTATCAGTCTTTTGGGGTCCAAAAGATTCCCAATGGGGAGGAGTGATCGATATTGATCCATGACTTTAATGATAGCTCAAATTTCAAAGTGTTCAAAAGTGTGTCGAACTTGAATGAACATATAGATCTCATCTTCCTGATTCCAATGCTGTGAACAATTCGAAAAATTGACATCGTATGAAGAAGTTATCGCCATTTGAAAAGTTCAATAAACTCCAATTTCCAAGAATAATTAATTTTTGGGAAATATTAAAAAAAGAATATTCCAAGGAATATTCATTGGAATATTCCCCAAAATATTCTTGTTTGGTTGACGAATCAGGTGCTGACATGTGGCAAGCCCGGAGGCCACCACGTGGCCTTGGATTGGCATAGTAAAATTTGTTTTGGGTCCATTGGAATTGAACCTGTGACCTCCGACAAGCTAGCCCAGCGCGCTACGACCTCTGCTATGCATTGTTTCTTAACAACTTAGGGTCACATGTAATATTTATGTGTTAACTATTTGCGGTGTGGGGGTAAGGACCGCCATTGGTGTTACTCACCAGTAGTCCCCTGAGAGTGTTCACATGTCACGCGGTATTACAACCGTTCAAACCACACGGTTGCGTGTAAACCACCAGCTTTATCCCTAACCGCCAGGGTCATAACCACTCACATGCATGCCCGAAGCCAGCAATTACGTTCAGCCCCGACGGTCAAGCTTGGCGAAGTGATAAAAAAGGGCGGTTATGCCAAATTTAGTTACAATTAACTCTAGTTTGCCAAATTTAGCGAAGGATCACTAGGAGTTAATGATTAAATGCACTCCAGAAGAGATTTTCGACCGAAGAGGGTGAAACAAGAGGCTAGCTAGGCTAATTGAGGCCTTTTGAAGCCAATGGAATAGTCCAGAGACGCTGAAGAAGCCATCTTCAAGGAGATTTTCATCTAGGGAGATTTTGGAGCTTAGGGCCACAAGGGGTTGGAGGCAGTTGCAGGAGCTACCAGTATCCATTCTCAGTGAACCAACAGTGATTCCTGACTATAATGAGCCTTCTGAATCCAATGCAAGGGTTTACAAAGGCATCTAAAGACTTCTAAAGGCCAAGATGCTACACGGAAGTTTGAGGCAACCCAACGCCAACCATGGAGGAAGGCTTAGATCAGGGATGCAGTGCTTATTTTGAGCAAATGAATAGTATTTTGTTGATGTATGATATGTGCTGGAGATAATAGAAGAGGTTTTAGAGACAGTTGAAGAATTCTGAAGGATTTTGTGCCATCAAGAAGCTCAAGGAAGCTTAGTGCATCGATTGAAGGAATCAAGTCTAAGGGATCTTAGATCTGTTTGTAGAATGATGACATCCATGACAAGGATATAGATGGTTTTCTAAGCCCATTGGTTCAATTAGTAACCATCACATTTGAGTGTGGAACTTGTAAAAGAATTGAAGACATAATCCCAAAGAGCCAAGTCAAATTGAGAGAAGCTAAAGGAGACGTAGCCCACGATATTCAGACGAACTCCTAGATTAAATTTGTTGTTATGTGTTGATGTTTATTTGCTGCATTATATGGCTGTTATGTGTGTCTAATATCAGAAAAAACAAATCAACTTAAAGCACTTAAACAACTAAAAACAAATAAAGACATACACTTGTTTCAAGTACTTAATTCCACACATGTCAACATAAGCTAGATCATATAATTGTTAAGCTTTGGAATGAGAGATTCTTGTAAGTGAAACAAGATGTTAAACCCTCATTTCAGATCAGTGCAGCTTTAGTTGTAGATGCTGGAGAAAATTTGGCACAGATGAGCAACCAAATAAAAATGAAAGAGGAAGATTCTATGGAAGTATTTAATCCATGGAACAAAGATGTTCAATTGCTGGAGAGAATGTTGGACAATTAGGATTCAATACATAAAGAGATAATCATGAAAGAGAGTAAGGATGAAAGGGAGGCAAAACAAGTAAAAATAAGAGAAGAAAAAGTAAGCGTAGGAAAAACAGTAAGTGATAGAATTTGACAACTTCAAAGAGAAGAACAACAGTTTGAAGAGTTAGTAGACAACATCAACAACTTGAAACAAAGAGAAAGAGGTAACAATAAGTGGAAAAGTATGGACCAACCGAAGGATGTGCTGGAAATGGAAATTGAAAAACTATGGCAGTTGTTGATGAAATAGTTTAGGATGAGGAAAATGACAGCAGGAAGGATGATCAATCAGAACTTGAACCTGATTGACAAGGAGAGGAAAATAAAATAGAAGACAATAGACTTACAATCGCAGCAAAGGCATAGATCATTCAAACAACTATAAACTAAAGTTTGGGACCCTGGAGGTTTTCTATCAATATATGAAGACACATGATCAGGAGGTCATGAACATTTTCTAGTTTGGGAGTCTGATGCATGAGCATTCAGCTCAACAATATCATTGTATTTTAGTAGAAATAGGGGGTCTTATATTTTAAGGAAGTTGGTTTCTTAAGTGTTGAATTAATGTAATTACTTAGTTTTTGAGTGATTTTAATGAAAATATGAATTATTTAAGTATTGTGAAGCATATTGTAAATATTCACGAATGTAGGAGAACATGAGAGAATCAGGATAGTTGAGAGATTGAGAGATTTGAGAATTAATTGTAAATCTTAGATTAGGAGCTAGTTCATGATTTTGTGGATTAGAGAGTATCCTTAGAGATAAGGAAGAGATTTTAGGGTTTTGTTGAGAAGTTTATGGATCTAAACCAGGAATTGGTTGTAGAATCCCTTTATATAAATGTAAGCCTAAAAGGCATAGTCATGGGTTATCTAGTTAGTCAAGTCAAGTTAGTAGTTAGAGGTTTGATTGTAAGCCTACTGGCATATTGTGAAACAGAGGCCACTGATATTGGAAATTAGGCCTGAGAGAAGAAACTGTGTAAATACCTGTTTATTAATACAAACAAATCGATTATGAGTTTATGTGTGTGTATGGAGTAATTTAGTTATAATCTGTGTGAACTAGAGTAAGTTCTATGTAACAGAAGTTGCATGTGCAAAATCATAGGCGAAATATAGAGAAGAGTAACAGAGAGGTGGTACGACTTTGTACACACCGACAGTACAGAAGGAAGCCTTTAATGTTACAATCAAGGGGAAGGAAGCATAAAGGCACAAGTGGAGTTAAGCTTAGGAGGAAGTTGTGATGTAGAATAGCTAAAGACCAAAACCTTGGAAGAAACCTAAAACCATAGGCACTAAGAAATGGCCTAAACATGAAGTAGGAAGAAAAGAACGAGAACTGTCAGATCTTTTAGATCGATGGATATGAATGGCGGAGGACTAGACCGCGGGGATAGGAAAGCACGAAATTTCTTGATCACGGTTGAAGGCTCGCAATCGATATTAGCTGTCGATCGCGAATTCAAATGCTTATGTTGAAGTCAACTATGGGGTTTGAGCATTTGGTAATCCACATGCTAGTTGAAGGGCCACAGACCATTGGATCATTGCTGATGCTGATTGTTGGATTAATATTGCATTGCATCATTCATGAGTGAATGAACCTTGGCCGAGAGAAATTGTGATATGTGATGTGTGATGATCGGGTGGATCAATGACCATCAGATTGAATGGTAAGATAAACGACGTAGAGTGAAGCGCCCATGCAAAAAAGGAAAGTCAACGTGGGACCAATTGCTGTTCAAATACCAATTACTGTTCATTTGTTGTTCAGTTGTCATTCAATTGTTGTTCAATTTCTATTCAATTGTCGTTCAGTTGTTGTTCAATTGCTATTCAGTTGCTGTTCAGTTGTTGTTCAATTGTTATTCAATTGCTGTTCAGTTGCTATTCAATTGTTGAGCAGATCTGAAAAGTTTATCGACGCGAGTTAAAGTTATTTGAGTTCCAGAGGATGAGTGGAGATCACGCGACAACCGTTGATCTGATGGAATGAAATCAATGGTGGAGATTGAACTGATAAAGGTGGACCTCAGAAAATGTGTCGAGGCCATGGAAAAAGTGGAAAAGTAAGGTTGATGCAGTTTATGTATATTTCTATTATATGAGGTTATTATAGAAATAAAGCAGATTAAGGGCAATTAACCATGGTATGCTTACTGTTGAGTAAATCCAAGACCAGAGTAAGAGGTTATGGTTAATATGCGTGGGTTTAAGAACTAACCAAAGTTTATGAGGGTTGAATAAGATTCCGCTGGAGAGGTTAATTAAGATTTAGGCTATTGAATAGTCTTTGAAACATTTCGACATGAGATTTTATTAAGGGGCCTTAAACTGTAATTTATGAAGGGTTGACTAGGCAGGGAGATTAAAATTCCTGGGATAAATGAGATTATGCATTTTATATGCATACTGTGGGTATTGTCGGCTTAGCTCAACATCGGAGGGAAGGCCTTAATGAATCCTCCATCATCTAACGCGAGTGTACAATAACAATTTGAAGGACTATGGATGAAAAATTTGCATTGGAGCAAGGTTTATTTGACATAAATGAAGAGGGAAATGGGGTGACATAATTTTGTAAGGGAGTTGAATGAATTTTATTTTTGGGTTAACAATGAATGAAAATGAGGGAGGGAAGTATGAAAATTGTGAAGGAAATGAGTTTTTGGTAGTAGGGAGATGGATAATTATGGATTGGCTATAGGCTTAAAATGAGCAGCGTTGGTAAATTTGTATTTTGTTTAGTAGTAATGGTGTAATGGATCTGATTTGGCATGAAATGATCATGCTCTTTTGAAAGAAACTTGGTCTTCTTGTGCATATAGTGATCTTCTTTCATCATGTCCTAGAACCTGGCAAAACTTAGCAATTTTTTTATGCAATAGAATGTAAGTCTATCGAGAGAGAGAGAGGTGATTAGTTTCTCTTCATCTGATATATATACAAAAAAACTCAGAAATTGTACTAATAAAACAAATTTAAGGAACAAATTCAAGAAAGATTAAATGCATTTTTACCTGTTTCTTACCAATTTTGAGCTTGAGACCTCTTCTCCATACACTTAATGTTTCGATATAAACCAATTTTGCTTAAGCTACTAAATTGCGTCGATTATGTAGCTACCAAAAACATAGATTGTTGCACTGCCTTGCCACTTTTACAACCTACAATTAGACTCAGATGGTGGGTTTTGTAATTATTGCAGTTATATTTTTAAAAATGTGCAAGGTTTTTATGTAGGTTGAAGTCTGTAACTATGTTTTTCCTTTTTATTTATCGCTCCACCCTTGTCCATGATCCCGTGGATCAAGAAAATGCTCAAAATTAAAAATTCCTGGATTAGCTTGAAACTAATTCCAAAGAGTAAATCTCATCTTTCTTAATCCAATGCACTTAGTTTCACTAAAATCCAACTTCAGATGCTCCCGAAATCGCGTTCTGACCGTTTTAGGAAACAATTAAAAAATGAGTTTTGAATTTGCAGGTATGCCCAGTCAGCAGTTCGTATGTTGACCTGGCAAGTTGACTGTGGCTCATTGGCCAATACGTTATTGAAACATGCCACTGGTTTGTTGGTTGACACATGGCAAGTTTATGTTGGTCAATGGGTGGTTGAAATGGCCCAACGAGGAAGTGCCAAGTGGACCAACTGTTGGTTTCCGTGTGGCATCCTTGTGGTGGTCAAATTTTTGGGGAAGGTTGAATGGTCTCCATGAGAGTTGAAACTATGACCTCATGCCTACTAACCAAATTATTTACAAATCGCCCTACCATGTTTGATGTGAAATGTAACCCAAAATTTATTTTTTAAGTTTTAAAAAGTGTGCCCTTTTGGAGAGGGGCCCAGGCTAAGCCCTAGCCCCTGGTCTCATGCGACTCAATATGGCCATGGGCATGGCCTTTGGGAGTGGTTTTAACCATCCTACAAACTTTCTCATCGGTCAGGAAGGCTAGATTCGTGCGCCATTCCTAATTTTCGGGCAAATCGACTGGGTTTAGGTCGATTTATAGGCTCATTAATAACAGAATTGGGTAGAATCTTAAGACAATCATATCTTTCTCAATTTTTAACCAAATGAGGTGAAAAAGGAGTCAAAACACGGGTTTTCAACAATGATGGATCCATTAGAGGCACTAGTTTGGCTGTTTGAGCTTTCTAAAGTCCCGTAATTGTACTTTTGATTGTGAATTTAGATTTCTTTTTTGATTTTTATTGCAAAATTCTAAAACTACCTTTGTTAAATTGTCTTTTTTGATCTTCCAGATCACAGAGAACACAAGAAGAGAGCATACTCAACAATATTGAAGCTATTTATTCAATTGCAATGTGAAATTTAAAAGACAAAACAAAAGGATTTTATCTCAAAATTTAGGTCGTGGCTCTCAAAACTCTATCTATTCTCCTCATTTCCTTCTCTTTCTTCAACCTCCTGCAAATTATTAATGAGATTGGTGGCACTTTCTGCACCACCAATAAAATAAAATTGAAAACAAAATGAAATCTAACATAAAAAAAACTTAAAGACATCACCTATTCTACTCTACTGGAAATAGAAGAATTGATCAAGTGTATGCATATTTCTAGTGTAACCATGTGCGTAATAGGATAAAAAATATATTCATGCTATTGTTAGAAAAATGAACATTAAAAATAATCAAAGCATGAAATATCAATTTCTTATATAATGCGATTAGGAAGTAAAGAAAGAAAAACATTCTTGATCGCCTGTGAATTGCTCCAACTGGTTGATAATTCCTGTTGCACACACAGATTAGTACACATTTTTTTAATTTAATATGAAAAATAATTTTAACATGCTTTCAATCACACAACTATAATGAGTTTTCTAAACTTCAAAATAAACACCTATATATACCTCCCCGACAATAATGCCAAAGTTTTAGGTGATTTAATGGTTAGATAAATCCCTGTCATTTAATTATCAACCCAGGGTTTCATAAACTGACGATGTATACCTATACTATATGTACTAGGTGGTTATCTTTTAGATTAGATTAAGCTAATGTAATCTAAAACTAATTACAAAACAAATTAAATCAATCAAAACCAAACCAAATTGAAATCAAACATAAATAAATTGAAATCACACTTACTGATGCAGAGCTGGTACTTTAACCCAACAATCATGTAAGGTTAACACTAAACCCCATTGTATAACCCAGGTTAATGATCTCATTCTTTTCATATCAATTCTATAGGCATAGAATTTTCAACTAAATTAATTTTATTAAACGAAATATTCCGCAACCCTTTTCTACGTGGCTTGTGGGACCTCCCGGCGTGAATACCCATAATATAACTTTATACCATAAAGTTAAGTGCTGAGCCAACATGTGTCAGCCTCTTTATTCCAATGCCATGATCTCCACCGTTGGTTCAATGCTGATCCAATGACTATCGCGTCATCTGCTCGCCAAGTAGCCCGGATGATCTCTATTGTCGATGTGACCCATCCAATTAAACGGCTATCACGTAATCTCGCGCAGATTCTAGCATGATCAATATTTGGTCAAGAGCATGTGAGAAAAGTGGTTTTCCTTTTCCATCGTGTGCTATGTGTCACTCACTTAGGCTAATCGCGTGAAATTTAGAAATATCAGTTACCACTTTCTTTCCCACGTGAGATACCAGTTACCATAAATGTTGCCAACTGCTGACTTGTGAAGTGTTGACCAATTTAACATGTGATCTGCGCTTTAATCTGAGTCGTCCATCCTCCATTTCCAACTATGCGATCTAATCTCCACTATCCATTCACCTTCACTATCTCTTTATAATCCTTTAGGAAGTTGGGAAAACTTTGCGTCCTCCACTATAGTAGATAGTTCTCAATCTTCCTCTGTCTACTGTGAAAACCAATGCACTTGCTTCCGCTGATCTCTCCATCCATTCAAAAGGAAAATCTCGATCTCTACATGCTTATACACATGTTTTATTAGACAATTAAATGCTAATCCCATAAAGGAAATTTCGTCAGTCATTCTTGCTATTCAACACAAAAATTCCATAGTATTTCTCAGATTCACAGTCAACGCACCATAAGGCTATTAAGACACATATAGACACAAATTCCCCCACATGATATATATACAAATCCACACTGTTTTCGTATTTTTATAAGATATTTACAAGGGAAATAGTCACATTCAACTGTTTCAGTTCTTTTTTATAAAATCCATCTACTTCTCTTCCTACCTCCTCACTCTTGTTCTTACTATCCTCTAGCTCTCTAACCCCAAGCTAGCCTCTAGCTAACCTCTGGCTAAACTCTCGAATTATTCAAAAGATCACAATTTATACAAAAATGGATTCATGAACCAATTTAGTTTAGATCCAACAATCTCTCACTCTCTCCCAAAGTATCTCTCCAACTCCACTATTTTCTCAAACAGAATCCCAATTTAATCATTTAAATTCCTCAAATCCTCACTCTTCCTAGGATTACTTAACTGTCTCTAAGATCTCTACATTGATGACATATTCTCCATTAATCAAATTACATTTCAATCTTTTTAAAACTAAAAATAAATAAATAATTAAGAGAACCCACTCCCTTTAGTAAGTGTGTGATAAGACTCTTAGGTCTTATAAACCTTGAAGAATGCTCCTGCATCAGACTCCCCAAGTTGAAATAATTCATGGACTCCTATTCATGAGTCTTCCCACTTCCTCTATTGTAAACTTCGTTAGATTTCATCTTCCAATTGGCTGTCTGACCTTTTAAAATTGCAGGTGCATTTACTACCTTCTCTCTTTTTCCTAGATGCCAAACTTTGTGTTGTTGATGTCCTTTGTAGTTTTCATCATCCACCTATCCAATATCTTGAGTAGAATCGTCTCAATCTCAAAAGAAGATTGGTTCTTGTTTGATACAAGAACATATAACCTTTCAACCACATACTGTCCACTAGATGCAAATAATTTAGTTATTGAACCTTGTTCAATTGTCTCTATATTCATATTAAATTTAACTGAACTGTTCACCCAATTTTCCAATTGAAAACTCAAGATAGACTCTTGACATTTAAATCTTCTTTGCATCAAAAACAAAATTTGTTCCTGGACTGTAATTTCACATGTTTTGCAATCTTCTTTCTCTTATGCAGTGACTTGTTTAAGAGCTATGCCAACTCTCCTTCCTCTATTCCAAGCTTTTGAGCCAACTAGTTTCTTTCTCCCATCTTCTTGTGTCCATAAGGAAAACTGTCTTTCTGCAATACTGGAACTTACATACTCCTTCATGTTTACTTGTGCAACCATATTTCCAAGAGCATTTTGTCCTTCATCTTGAAAACCACATTCAACAATTAATAATTAAAAATCAGGAAACACATTACATTTTCCGCTAACTTTGCTCGAAGTTTTCTCTTATTTGTTATCCTCTTGATATGCATATGACATGCCAAACTTGTCATGTTGTCTTGTCTTGAAAAAGTCTTCTTTGTCTTCACTTTGTTCTGAATGTTGTCTAATTTCCGAATTCTATTCTCTACGCTTCTCTTTGGCCTTCCTTCCTTTCACACTCCTTTTCATTCTTCGTGTTTCTTCCTTACAAATTTGTAATCCACTACGTTGCCTTTTCCATTCCTCTTTCTTTTCAATCAAAATCTTCCAATCTATGAATTTAGAACCTAAAGTTCTCTTTGTTCCTATATAGGAAACAAAATCACCATATACAATAGATTTTCCATTCCATTGTAAAGTCCCTTTTACAACAGTAAAAATTACTGTCAACACCATGAATATCACATTCCACTGAACTCCTTTGCTGCTTACTGCAAATGCATAGTTCACAAAAGCATCCTTGCCTTCATCCTCTGAGATTGTCTATCTCTTTCCAAGTTGTTGATTACATTCACCCTTACTCTTTTTTGCAATTTGTACAAATAACATTGTCTTCAATTTTCTGTTGTGCCTCAGTCTCTACCAACCTCTCTTTAAGTTCCCGATTGTCCTCTTTTCCTTTCTTCTTCACAACCTTTTCTGGACTAACTGTTCCTCCTTGGGCTGAACTCTCTTTATAAATCTATGTTCTACTATCTTCCATAGTACACTCTTTAGCAAGAGTATTTTCCATTAATGCTTCATTACATCCTCCCAAGACAATTTCTTGCCCATTAACTATGAATACAGGTTCATAATTTTTGAATAAAAATTGAAGAGATAATTCCATTACCTCGAGTGTTTGTACTGCACATATACTCTTGTTTGCTCCTGTAATAAGGTTATCTTCATACCTCTTTTCTACTTCTCCTTTTGCAATCTGCACTTCCCTTTTGTCTTCAGACTGCCTGCCATCTTTTTGCCAAGTCTTACTAGATTCATCATCCTCAGCCTCCTTAGTAGTCTTCAACATTTTTCCATATTTAGTGTCTTTGAATACATTTTCAATCAATAACTATTCTATTACATCCATCTCTTCTAACAGTTTCATTTCTCGAAGAACCTACATAAACATATCTTCTAAAGGTTTTTCATTACCTACATACATACAAAAATCATCAGTTTCAAAAACACTAGGCTCCTTTTTCTTTGATGTCTCAATCATTACATCTCTTTGCTGATTCGAACTTGTCCAACAATTCATAAAATCATCGATGATTCCTTCCTCAACAAGGTAAACCTCTTGCTCAGGTCTACAATAGCTATCTTTCACATCGAACTTAGCTGCTCTGAGTGTAATATCCCGTTTCAGAGATATTCCCCAAAACCCTAGTAAACTCCAACCAAATACGCACAAATGATATAATAACCGGGAAGCTCAAAATAATAAAAATAATAGTGGTGCAACATATAATAATGTAAACATGAAATATAAGCAGAGACTCGAGAAATGCAGAGAGAAATGCTAAGCCATTTTATTATACTGAGTAATGGAATGAGTA
>APFE030224696.1:0-18199 GCA_000404065.3 Pinus taeda | reverse complement strand
GGTGGCCCTCCGCCCCCAGCTGCCTGTGGTGGCGCTGTCATGGGCGGAGGGGCCTGCACGCAGGCTCTCTGCCCACGACCATGCCACCATGGGTGGGCGAGCGATTCTGGGAATCGCTCGCCCGCCCCTTGGTGTAACGCCCTGAGGACCGGGCACTCCGCACGATGACGGGCGACCCGAACAAAGGCGGAACGACCGCCCACCCAATGGTCCGTTTGGAGACTTGACACGAAAAGTGACATAACCGGTGCGACGGAGGTGGCATACGGGCAGCAGGGCAGACATGCGATGGACGCCCGAACGATAGTGAGAGTTGGTCAATCGAGTGGTGAACGAGACGAGGGCGGTGGGCGACACGGTAGTGCACCCACCCGCTCGAACGACCAGCAAACAAAGAAGCTTATGTTATATGGGATTACATGCACATAACACATGTGCGAAGAAATCAATATAATACAAGGAATATAATATTCGTGACCTTACATGGACGACCATGGAGATATAAGGTGGAACGGACATTATATGAGCACATATATTAATATATTAATATGTGTGAAAAGTATTAAATATAATATAAGAAATATAAAATGCGGATATGAGCGGACATGGAGACATAAGGCCGAAATATCACATGAGCGCATATATTAAAATATGGACATACGTGGATGGAGGACACGTATGAGAGAGAAAATATGGAAGTCCCATAATAACGCATGGCATGTCGGCCATGAACAAAGCCGACAGGATAGATGGATATGCAAGTTTATATGTGGGACACGTGGACCTCATGGGCGCATGGAGGTTTATTAAAATACCCCGAATAGAATTATACGTGGACTTTATATGGATTTGGGAGTCGGCTTTATTAAAAAGCGGTTCATCGAATTATGAAGGAAGCATGTATAAATACGGGGGAGCAAAGGCTCAAAGCATTCAATCAGCTCACGGGAGTCTCTCACATCGAAGGCAAGAAGATGCGAAGACGAGCGCAGCTCTGTGCGCTTAGAGTCTAAGGAACAGCCTTCGCATAATTGATTCGGGATTGTGGAGCGATAGACTCGGCAAGAAGGCTGGAAGATTGCGTGGCGCGGTGAATAGAATTCGATAAAGCACAGTCACTATTTCGTAAACAGAAAAGGGTGAAGTGTTAGACGGATTCAGAATTCGGGCGCAAAATAGGAAACTGCTGGAGGTCAGATCGGTTGTATGAAGTGCGCAAACGCGCTGGGGGATACACAGAACCGGTGAAACGAGCAGTGAACGGGATCGGTCCGGGTGCACAGTCAGTGAGCGGACCGATTACTAAATATGCAGAAGTGCATAACCGTATAGGCAATTGACTGACGGGATCGATTTGGAGGTGAAGTTGACAGGCGGAACTGAGGCATGAACGTCCGGTCGTAAGACAGTCAACAAACAGAATTGAGGAACGTGGACAGTCGAATTGTAATCGGTGAGCGAGCAGGTGGCTCGATATAAGTTTAACTGAATAGGTGGAAGCGCGCGATAAATGGGAGGTCAGGTTATTTAAACAGTCAGCAAATAATGAGCGTGTAATAGACAGCTCGACAGTTGGCGGAACAGAATACCTGACAGTCGGATAAAGATCACAGCAGCTAGATTGACATAGTAAGTTTGTCGAGGAAATGACACGTATGTCTATGGTATAGAGCAGCGGAGACGGTGCAGGCATACCAGGAGGAGACGTGTGGACAATTGTGCAGGTTTACCAACGCGGGTTTTGAAGTACTCTGGTGTATTTGGATGAACAGCGTGGAAGTGTGCACGTGGCAGGTGGCCAGGAAATACAGTGTTGACCATAGGTCTGTGGAACCGAACGAATAGGCACACTGTGCAGCAGTGGCATAACTGTTCGGTGGAGCCGAACGACAGAGACCAGCAGCGCGGCAGAGGTGTGACTGTTCGGTGAGTAAGACCGCGGGACTGTTTGGAGAACCGAATGGAGATAACAACAGTCCGGGATTAAAAAGGTTGCAGAGCAGGATTTGTGGTCGATCAGCTGGGATTGGACGACAGTGCACGGAGTGCCAACAGTCAATCTATGATCGGGGAGGCCATGGCCTGTGATAAAACCGTGGGACCATAGTGGCTCACGTAATTGTAACAGAATTGGCAAAATAATAAACTTGTTGGGGTGCAGCTTATTTGGGAGTTGGCCCCTCCCATTAGAACTGGTGTTAATGTGTTTATTATTTCTGCAGTTATGATTTGGATATAAGTTAACAAATATAATTGAAATTATATTGATGTTAATTATATATTTTTGAATTGGATATAAAGTGAAAGATTCGGTTCATGAAGTTCACGGTAATAACTCTAATTAGACAGAGGTAAATTGGCGTGGACGTGTGTAAGGCGTAGCCCACATTTGCCCGAACCCGGCAAAAGGTGGTGCCGCACCCCTCGTTAAACAAAAAAAAAGTTACGGGGGCGTGACAGATGGTATCAGAGCGGGTTTAGCCTGCGAACGGA
The DNA here is from genome assembly GCA_000404065.3 of Pinus taeda. Classification (NCBI taxonomy): domain Eukaryota; kingdom Viridiplantae; phylum Streptophyta; class Pinopsida; order Pinales; family Pinaceae; genus Pinus; species Pinus taeda. Next base: position 15,706 of record APFE030224696.1, on the reverse strand, counting down.
AGCGTGGAGCTGTTGAACAAATTGTTCAAGCCGGTTGACGAATGCAGGTGCAGCAGTTGAAGGCAGATTGAACAGGTTGTTCGAATGGAAGAGGAATCGGCCTGGTCTATGAGACAGGTTGACAACAGCGAGGCGATGGCCGGTGATACAATTAAGGCACTCTGGCACGAGGTGTTGGAGTTCACAGTAAAATGGAGTTCAGGCTGGGTTGCAAGGCGGACCGAAATCATGAAGATTCGGGAAGGTTGCATGAGACTCGGGGAGGACTTGGGCAAGTTCAGAGACCGGTTGAAGAATCCGGCAAGCAATGAGCTCAGCGAAATCGGTGAAGAGACCCACCAAAGAGACTTAAATCTCCAAGATCTCCTCGGTGAAAGAGATCGGTTGAAAGAAGAAAGTCTTAAAGCCAAGGCAAGGTATGAGCGGGTCGAAGAAGAAGTGAGGAAAAGACTCCTCGACAAAAATCCGGTTGTAATAGAACAAGCGGAACTTGATCATATCGACAGGTTGGAAGCTCATTTCCGGGAGAGACCCGAGGATCTCTGGAAACTTAGCTTCATAAAAGTGGTCGATGGACCGTGTGGCATTACGGTTGAACAAATTACAGGTAACGGACGCAAGGCGATGGGTGAAGATGAACTTGAACTTAGTCAAGTTGGACCACAATCAGGCAGGTGGCGTACGTGTGCAGATGAAGGTGCTCTCACGAAGGGACCTCATACAAATGGTTCGTATGGACATTTGGTGGAAAACAGTGGCAAAAGAAATGATGTGTGTAGGGGACCGAACATCCGAGAGGAGGATCGGGAGACACACCGACAGCAGTTAGGGGACGAAGGGCCGGACAGATGGATAGAATTAATAGTAGATAAGGGAAAGCCACCTGACCCACCCCCTTGGAAGCTTGCTTAAAGGAGGCCGGAAGCCGGGCTCACCGTTGGCTGCTCGAGGCAGTGAGCCCGTAAGGTGATTGGGCAGGCTGGTCCATACATGGTGACTTGGAGGTCTAAAGCATTGAGGAGCCGAGTCGATTTTCGACTTGATGTAGTATGGGATACATACTCCCGCGACGTGCACAGGATTACGAAACGGGAGGGCGACTTGGTATGGAGGACCGAAGAGGGCACGGTGGTATGGAGGTTGTCGGGACGACAACGGAATAAGGTGGGGGAGGATGTAACGCCCTGAGGACTGGGTGCTCCGCACGACGACGGGCGACCCGAACGAAGGCGGAACGACCGCCCACCCAATGGTCCGTTTGGAGACTTGACACAAAAAGTGACATAACCGATGCGACGGAGGTGGCATACGGGCAGCAGGGCAGACATGCGATGGACGCCCGAACGATTGTGAGAGTTGGTCAATCGGGTGGTGAACGAGACAAGGGCGGTGGGCGACACGGTAGTGCGCCCAGCCGCCCAAACGACCAGCAAACAAAGAAGCTTATGTTATATGGGATTACATGCACATAACACATGTGCGAAGAAATCAATATAATACAAGGAATATAATATTCGTGACCTTACATGGACGACCATGGAGATATAAGGTGGAACGGACATTATATGAGCACATATATTAATATATTAATATGTGTGAAAAGTATTAAATATAATATAAGAAATATAAAATGCGGATATGAGCGGACATGGAGACATAAGGCCGAAATATCACATGAGCGCATATATTAAAATATGGACATACGTGGATGGAGGACACGTATGAGAGAGAAAATATGGAAGTCCCATAATAACGCATGGCATGTCGGCCATGAACAAAGCCGACAGAATAGATGGATATGCAGGTTTATATGTGGGACACGTGGACCTCATGGGCGCATGGGGGTTTATTAAAATACCCCGAATAGAATTATACGTGGAATTTATATGGATTTGGGAGTCGGCTTTATTAAAAAGCGGTTCATCGAATTATGAAGGAAGCATGTATAAATACGGGGGAGCAAAGGCTCAAAGCATTCAATCAGCTCACGGGAGTCTCTCACATCGAAGGCAAGAAGATGCAAAGACGAGTGCAGCTCTGTGCGCTTAGAGTCTAAGGAACAGCCTTCACATAATTGATTTGGGATTGTGGAGCGACAGACTCGGCAAGAAGGCTGGAAGATTGCGTGGCGCGGTGAATAGAATTCGATAAAGCACAGTCACTATTTCGTAAATAGAAAAGGGTGAAGTGTTAGACGGATTCAGAATTCGGGCGCAAAGGAGGAAACTGCTGGAGGTCAGATCGGTTGTATGAAGTGCGCAAACGCGCTGGGGGATACACAGAACCGGTGAAACGAGCAGTGAACGGGATCGGTCCGGGTGCACAGTCGGTGGGCGGACCGATTACTAAATACGCAGAAGTGCATAACCGTATAGGCAATTGACTGACGGGATCGATTTGGAGGTGAAGTTGACAGGCAGAACTGAGGCATGAACGTCCGGTCGTAAGACAGTCAACAAACAGAATTGAGGAACGTGGGCAGTCGAATTGTAATCGGTGAGCGAGCAGGTGGCTCGATATAAGTTTAACTGAACAGGTGGAAGCGCGCGATAAATGGGAGGTCAGGTTATTTAAACAGTCAGCAAATAATGAGCGTGTAACAGACAGCTCGACAGTTGGCGGAACAGAATACCTGACAGTTGGATAAAGATCGCAGCGGCTAGATTGACATAGTAAGTTTGTCGAGGAAATGACACGTATGTCTATGGTATAGAGAAGCGGAGACGGTGCAGGCATACCAGGAGGAGACGCGTGGACAATTGTGCAGGTTTACCAACGCGGGTTTTGAAGTACTCTGGTGTATTTGGATGAACAACGTGGAAGTGTGCACGTGGCAGGTGGCCAGGAAATACAGTGTTGACCATAGGTCTATGGAACCGAACGAATAGGCACACTGTGCAGCAGTGGCATAACTGTTTGGTGGAGCCGAACGACAGAGACCAAGAGCACGGCAGAGGTGTGACTGTTCGGTGAGTAAGACCGCGGACTGTTTGGAGAACCGAACGGAGATAACAACAATCCGGGATTAAAAAGGTTGCAGAGTAGGATTTGTGGTCGATCAGCTGGGATTGGACGACAGTGCACGGAGTGCCAACAGTCAATCTATGATCGGGGAGGCCGTGGCCTGTGATAAAACCGTGGGACCATAGTGGCTCACGTAATTGTAACAGAATTGGCAAAATAATAAACTTGTTGGGGCGCAGCTTATTTGGGAGTTGGCCCCTCCCATTAGAACTGGTGTTAATGTGTTTATTATTTATGCAGTTATGATTTGGATATAAGTTAACAAATATAATTGAAATTATATTGATGTTAATTATATATTTTTGAATTGGATATAAAGTGAAAGATTCGGTTCATGAAGTTCACGGTAATAACTCTAATTAGACAGAGGTAAATTGGCGTGGACGTGTGTAAGGCGTAGCCCACATTTGCCCGAACCCGGCAAAAGGTGGTGCCGCACCCCTCGTTAAACAAAAAAAAAGTTACGGGGGCGTGACAGATGGTATCAGAGCGGGTTTAGCCTGCGAACGGAAGCGTGGAGCTGTTGAACAAATTGTTCAAGCCGGTTGATGAATGCAGGTGCAGCAGTTGAAGGCAGATTGAACAGGTTGTTCGAATGGAAGAGGAATCAGCCTGGTCTATGAGACAGGTTGACAACAGCGAGGCGATGGCCGGTGATACAATTAAGGCACTCTGGCACGAGGTGTTGGAGTTCACAGTAAAATGGAGTTCAGGCTGGGTTGCAACGCGGACCGAAATCATGAAGATTCGGGAAGGTTGCATGAGACTCGAGGAGGACTTGGGCAAGTTCAGAGATCGGTTGAAGAATCCGGCAAGTAATGAGCTCAGCGAAATCGGTGAAGAGACCCGCCAAAGAGACTTAAATCTCCAAGATCTCCTCGGTGAAAGAGCTCGGTTGAAAGAAGAAAGTCTTAAAGCCAAGGCAAGGTATGAGCGGGTCGAAGAAGAAGTGAGGAAAAGACTCCTCGACAAAAAGCCAGTTGTAATAGAACAAGCGGAACTTGATCATATCGACAGGTTGGAAGCTCATTTCCGGGAGAGACCCGAGGATCTCCGGAAACTTAGCTTCATAAAAGTGGTCGATGGACCATGTGGCATTACGGTTGAACAAATTACAGGTAACGGACGCAAGGCGATGGGTGAAGATGAACTTGAACTTAGTCAAGTTGGACCACAATCAGGCAGGTGGCGTACGTGTGCAGATGAAGGTGCTCTCACGAAGGGACCTCATACAAATGGTTCGTATGGACATTTGGTGGAAAACAGTGGCAAAAGAAATGATGTGTGTAGGGGACCGAACATCCGAGAGGAGGATCGGGAGACACACCGACAGCAGTTAGGGGACGAAGGGCCGGACAGATGGATAGAATTAATAGTAGATAAGGGAAAGCCACCTGACCCACCCCCTTGGAAGCTTACTTAAAGGAGGCCGGAAGCCGGGCTCACCGTTGGTTGCTCGAGGCAGTGAGCCCGTAAGGTGATTGGGCAGGCTGGTCCATACATGGTGACTTGGAGGTCTGAAGCATTGAGGAGCCGAGTCGATTTTCGACTTGATGTAGTATGGGATACATACTCCTGCGACGTGCACAGGATTACGAAACGGGAGGGCGACTTGGTATGGAGGACCGAAGAGGGCATGGTGGTATGGAGGTTGTCGGGACGACAACGGAATAAGGTGGGGGAGGATGTAACGCCCTGAGGACCGGGCGCTCCGCACGATGATGGGCGACCCGAACGAAGGCGGAACGACCGCCCACCCAATGGTCCGTTTGGAGACTTGACACAAAAAGTGACATAACCGGTGCGACGGAGGTGGCATACGAGCAGCAGGGCAGACATGCGATGGACGCCCGAACGATTGTGAGAGTTGGTCAATCGGGTGGTGAACGAGACAAGGGCGGTGGGCGACACGGTAGTGCGCCCAGCCGCCCGAACGACCAGCAAACAAAGAAGCTTATGTTATATGGGATTACATGCACATAACACATGTGCGAAGAAATCAATATAATACAAGGAATATAATATTCGTGACCTTACATGGATGACCATGGAGATATAAGGTGGAACGGACATTATATGAGCACATATATTAATATATTAATATGTGTGAAAAGTATTAAATATAATATAAGAAATATAAAATGCGGATATGAGCGGACATGGAGACATAAGGCCGAAATATCACATGAGCGCATATATTAAAATATGGACATATGTGGATGGAGGACACGTATGAGAGAAAATATGGAAGTCCCATAATAACGCATAGCATGTCGGCCATGAACAAAGCCGACAGGATAGATGGATATGCAGGTTTATATGTGGGACACGTGGACCTCATGGGCGCATGGAGGTTTATTAAAATACCCCGAATAGAATTATACGTGGACTTTATATGGATTTGGGAGTCGACTTTATTAAAAAGCGGTTCATCGAATTATGAAGGAAGCATGTATAAATACGGGGGAGCAAAGGCTCAAAGCATTCAATCAGCTCATGGGAGTCTCTCACATCGAAGGCAAGAAGATGCGAAGACGAGCGCAGCTCTGTGCGCTTAGAGTCTAAGGAACAGCCTTCGCATAATTGATTCGGGATTGTGGAGCGACAGACTCGGCAAGAAGGCTAGAAGATTGCGTGGCGCGGTGAATAGAATTCGATAAAGCACAGTCACTATTTCGTAAACAGAAAAGGGTGAAGTGTTAGACGGATTCAGAATTCAGGCGCAAAGGAGGAAACTGTTGGAGGTCAGATCGGTTGTATGAAGTGCGCAAACGCGCTGGGGGATACACAGAACCGGTGAAACGAGCAGTGAACGGGATCGGTCCGGGTGCACAATCAGTGGGCGGACCGATTACTAAATACGCAGAAGTGCATAACCGTATAGGCAATTGACTGACGGGATCGATTTGGAGGTGAAGTTGACAGGCGGAACTGAGGCATGAACGTCCGGTCGTAAGACAGTCAACAAACAGAATTGAGGAACGTGGACAGTCGAATTGTAATCGGTGAGCGAGCAGGTGGCTCGATATAAGTTTAACTGAATAGGTGGCAGCGCGCGATAAATGGGAGGTCAGGTTATTTAAACAGTCAGCAAATAATGAGCGTGTAACAGACAGCTCGACAGTTGGCGGAACAGAATACCTGACAGTCGGATAAAGATCGCAGCGGCTAGATTGACATAGTAAGTTTGTCGAGGAAATGACACGTATGTCTATGGTATAGAGCAGCGGAGACGGTGCAGGCATACCAGAAGGAGACGTGTGGACAATTGTGCAGGTTTACCAACGCGGGTTTTGAAGTACTCTGGTGTATTTGGATGAACAGCGTGGAAGTGTGCACGTGGCAGGTGGTCAGGAAATACAGTGTTGACCATAGGTCTGTGGAACCAAACGAATAGGCACACTGTGCAGCAGTGGCATAACTGTTCGGTGGAGCCGAACGACAGAGACCAGCAGCACGGCAGAGGTGTGACTGTTCGGTGAGTAAGACCGCGGGACTGTTTGGAGAACCGAACGGAGATAACAACAGTCCGAGATTAAAAAGGTTGCAGAGCAGGATTTGTGGTCGATCAGCTGGGATTGGACGACAGTGCACGGAGTCCCAACAGTCAATCTATGATTGGGGAGGCCGTGGCCTGTGATAAAACCGTGGGACCATAGTGGCTCACGTAATTGTAACAGAATTGGAAAAATAATAAACTTGTTGGGGCGCAGCTTATTTGGGAGTTGGCCCCTCCCATTAGAACTAGTGTTAATGTGTTTATTATTTCTGCAGTTATGATTTGGATATAAGTTAACAAATATAATTGAAATTATATTGATGTTAATTATATATTTTTGAATTGGATATAAAGTGAAAGATTCGGTTCATGAAGTTCACGGTAATAACTCTAATTAGACAGAGGTAAATAGGCGTGGACGTGTGTAAGGCGTAGCCCACATTTGCCCGAACCCGGCAAAAGGTGGTGCCGCACCCCTCGTTAAACAAAAAAAAAAGTTACGGGGGCGTGACACCTGGCCACCTATGGTGGTGCGGCCGTGGGCGGAGGCCCTGCACGTATGTCCCTCTGCCACGCGACGCACGATGGCGACGTGGGCCGAGGGGGCCTACATTCCGGGCCCCTCCGCCCACAGCCCGCCACCTGGCTTTGGGGCGGGGGCCACCAATTAAAAAAAAAACATTTAACTTTTAATTTTTTTAATATTTTTTAAATTAATTAAAAAATTAAATTTGTTTAAAAAAGTTGAAATTTTTATGATTGTGTTTTTAAAAAAGAAAAAATATATATATTTTTTTTTAATAAAAAATGTTGTTTAAAGAAAATTTTTTTCAATTTTATAAAATGTAGTTTTTATTTTATTTTTATTAATAATATAAATATAGTTTTATTTATTTATTTAATATAAAATTATGTTGAAATTTGTATTTTTAAATTAAACAATAAAATAAACAACATGGTTTTTTAAATTAATAATTTCTTTTTTATATAAAAAAATTGTAAAAAAAATAAATTAATTTATTTTTAGGCCGATAGGCCTTCCTTTGAAAAGGACCTTCGTCGTCCTTTTCATTCTCACACTGACAGCCGAACTAAACAATTTGTTTAATATTTATTCAGTATTGATTCTCACTCTGACATGTGGCGAAGTGGTCAATTTTTTTCTAATTTGTTCAGCCGTGAGTCGTGATAAGCGCTCGAGATCAAATACCATACGACCGTCGCGCTGCGATCTACTTCCGTCTGACGTCCCGCCGATCCGCCCGCACGGCTTCGCTCCTTCGTCGCCTCTTCATCCGATCTGTATTTCAATGACAGAAGAGGAAAAATACCCAAAAATTCGCGCGACGACATATTTCAGAAATCGGGCATAAGACGAAGAAGAAGATCTCTGAGAAGCCCTCAAACTGATGGTCCTTGTAAATGCAAGAGAAGGTGAATAGATTGCAGGGATGTTATGCAGGCGAGCGAGCTGACCCTAGCTGAGGCAACCCACCCATCACAGGTGGTCAAGGTGTGGTTAGATCCGAACTCAGAATCCCTAGCCTTAATGCTTTCAGATTCATCATGCCTTCTGTATTCTTTGAAGTCCCCGTCTTCTACAGCAACCCAAATCCCGGCTCCCACCTCAGACGCGTGTTTTCTGCGTCTAATAAAGCCCCGGCCGGCCAACAAGCCAAAAAAATCCGCGGGAGCCGTCGTTTTTATATCCGCAATGCCCGATCGCGCTGGATCCCGCACGGTTCTGAAGGCCTGGCTGGTGCGACAGAGCTCGGCTTCAAATCCGGGTTCGAGCTCGGGTTTTAGCCATGCGAGTATCGAGGTGAGGGCTTCGAAAGGCTCTGAGGGTTTGGAAAAACTTGGGATTCTGGAATTGGTACACGGATTTTCGGTGAAGATAGCGGCGTCGGTGAATGTGTTGTCTCTGTACTCGCCTTCTGAAGGGAAAATATGGGTCATGGCTGCCAAGCTCAAGGACGAGGAAGGGACTTCGAAATTGAAGGGCGAGGGTCTTGAACCTAGGAATCTGGTATGTATTAGTTTGATTAAGTGCTGTGTCGTTGATTGCAATGGCCCCGTTTATTCAATTCGGCTTTGGCTTAAACATATGTTGTTGGGCCAGGACAATGGGGTCAGGGTTTGGCCTCTGTGGCCTCTGGTCAAGGGCAAGCAGAAGAAAACTGTCCATGACAGTGTTTCCATGTACGAAAGGAGCGTAGATGAAGTGTCGATGAATGGGGGCAGAGTTGGGGATTTGGATCAGAGCAATTCGCAGTTGACATATGCGGAAATTGTGACAAAGAGCATCAAGAGCGAGACCAAAGCCACTGAATTGCATGTCGAAGTTGTTCTAAAAAAAGTGGATAGTGTCCGGGATGATACAATTTTGTCGAGTGGCCGGTGCAATGGCGGTGAAATCGCTGTTGCCGATATTTTAAAAGGCGTAGACGTTAGCAAAGCCTGCAAAAAAGAGATCAACGGTTCAGCGTCTGCAGATCGTCCAAAGAACAGTTTGGTCAGGGGACTTGATGGTGAAAGAGGGCCAGACGTCAAGGGGCATCCTAGAAATGGAGTGATAAGGAGTGTCAATGGAAGCGTTGTTTTAAAAAACAATGGCGAAATATGGTCAAATTCTGCAGGGGCCCGTTGCAATGGAGAAAGACTTGGTGTTTTACATCAGGAGTCAATAGAGCGGGGGATCTTGGCATCTGGTGGTAAAGGATCTGTAGACGCTATAGCCAATTGGGTGGATGGTATTAGATGCAACTCAACCTCAGGAGCGGACGGAACATACAGGCTGGATCGATTACAATCATCTTGAAAGCAGTCTCAATGTTACCATTACGGTGGCCGGGTTGTCGAGACCGCAGAGGCCGTTGATATCTCTGCAAATCGATCTGCAGAATATTGTAAAAGAGAAGATGTTGGTCGGCTTTTCAAGTTGAACTGTTATTCTCTGGCCTTGCTGAGAGTCTTCATATGCTTACTCACGAGAGTCCCTCGAGAACTCTCCTTGATGTCATGTTTCATATTTTATTCTTTGTACACCACCTTCACATTTTCTAAGATTTTCCACAATGATGGTTGTCTCAGAACCCAACAGAGTAGCCACTCCAGCTGTTTCGGGGCACCCTTCCGGGCCTCCTTAAACTCACATGACAGGAAATCCTGCATCCTCTGGACAGCTGGTAAGGATGGGTTTGATGTTTTGAATCACATTAAAGCTGCTTTTGTTTCTACTGACTGAATTCTTGTTTATGACTTTTCTAAATGTATTTGCAGCCACCTCGTCCACCTGGCATGGTGTCTTCAAGGCCTCAAAACTTTGGACCTCCGCTGCCAATGCAAGTATGATATGTGGCTTATTGATGTTTTTTTTATATATGTGCCATACTGATTAGTGTTGATTTGGACATTTGCATGTAGTTTCTATTTAACGAGGCATTTGACAAATAAATTGATGAGTGAATGCAGTTTAGATCTGGAGCACCACCACAAACAGGCCAACAATTTATGCCCCCAAGTAGCCAGCAGTTTCGGCCAATGGCTCAAGCTATACCACCACCAAACATTGGAACTCCTCCATCTGTTCAGCCACAGCCTGTGCAGTATCCTCCACAAATGCAACATCTTCCTTGTTTGTATGAAAGATGATAGCATTGAGGGGATATATGACACTCTAAAGGAATGTGTTGTAATAAGCAAATCAGTTGTAGGACTTGGTGTTTCAGTATATAACATTCGTGCAACCGTAGTTATATCCGAGGAACTAATGGTACATCGAATGGTATTGTGCCAATGTTGAGGGTATTCAATGGTACTGCTCGTTATGTTGATCAAGGTGGAGGCAAAAGGAAGGGTGAGTGCTCGTTACACAACTTGTTTTGGTATTCAAAAACTAATTTCAGTTAATATATGAAAGAAAGAGTAATGGGCTATTTTGCCTTATGCAGGTGCATTTGCCATGTACCTAGAGCCATGGCATGCAGATGTTTTTGAGTTTCTGGAGTTGAGAAAGAACCATGGGAAGGTATCAGCCTGCCTTATCTCATATTGATGTGCTGGTTGATCTAAACTATAGCAGTCATTGCTTTTATGAAATGTTATGAACATAGGTTGGTTTTGTGATTTATTTGGTGTTTTTTTATCCATTGCTTTGCACGGAGTTGTTTTAAATAGAAAATTGTTTTTAGCTCCTTTTTACATACATTGACAAAAATTGATTTACAACTGTGCATCTTATAGGAAGAGAATAGAGCACATGATCTATTTTTTGCACTTTGGGTGCCAGACCTCTTTATGAAAAGGTTCCAGGAGAATTCTACATGGACATTATTTTGTCCCAATGAAGCTCCCGGGCTTGCTGATTGCTGGGGTGAAGAATTTGAAAAATTGTACATGAAATATGAGCAAGAGGTGTGCATTGTTTTTGTATATTTATTGTATTTTTTGGACAGTTGAACAATTGATCAACAATTTTTTTTTCAAATTCAGGGTAAGGCAAAAAAGGTTGTACAGGCACAGAAGCTTTGGTTTTCTATTCTGGAAGCTCAGATAGAAACAGGCAATCCATACATGCTCTTCAAGGTACACAATTTATGGAATTGTAGTTTGATGAATGTTTGATTAAATGTCTGTTTAATGCAATTTAAAATGAATGCCTTTTGCAAAATTAACTGAATATCTCCTGCTATTTTTTACTGGTTGTGCAGGATATCTGTAACAGAAAAAGCAATTAGCAAAATCTGGGAACCATCAAATCTTCTAACCTCTGCACAGAGATTATTGAATATACAAGTCCAACAGAAACAGCAGTCTGTAACTTGGCATTTATTGCGCTGCCTAGATATGTGAGGGAAAAGGTATATCTCCTGCTATTTTTTACTGGTTGTGCAGGATATCTGTAACAGAAAAAGAAATTAGCAAAATCTGGGAACCATCAAATCTTCTAACCTCTGCACAGAGATTATTGAATATACAAGTCCAACAAAAACAACAGTCTGTAACTTGGCATTTATTGCGCTGCCTAGATATGTGAGGGAAAAGGTATATTCGCTGGTTACATCCTTGTTGTAGAGGTCAATCTAATTGCTCTACTTCTGATTTGCAAATTTAAGTCTTTTATCTTTTTAACATTAACAAGTATATTTACATTAACAATATATGAAAATACAAAAATGCCCCTCATACATTTAAGTGCACGATATTCTTGATTTGTAATACATTTGTCCAAAGACATGCTGATAGCTTGATATATTCAGTCCGATATAGAGGAAAGTAGTTTCATTATAGTATATACAAAGGTTCAACAATGTACTAAACGATGGGTAAAGCATTTAAGTTTAGAGATGAACTGAAACCTTTTAAAAATTGGAAGAAGTGTTTTCATACTCCTCGTTGTCTTCATCCAGTCCTTTTCGGTTGTCTGACTAATACTGTAGTATGCATTTTTTGCAGCTGTGTCACATTTTGCCTGCGACTTGCCCCATCCTTTCGTTGATGGAGGTGACCTTTAAGCTGTTGCAATTCAGATATCGAATTATCAAAAGATGTGTTTTACTGCTTGTAGACTGTGGTTGACCTTCTGAATCTATTCTAGAGATTCGGGGCAGCATGAGGAAAGTGCTCCCTTGAAACACAAGAAGGTTGTTCAAGTGGCTCTGACACCATAAGGAATTTGAGATGAAGAGGAAGCTTGCCTTCAAGCAGTTAATGTAATCATGACAATTACTTGCCAATTTTCTCTCCTAGCTACTACATTATGGCCCAGTTTGCCGCACCTAGTTGTTAACATTATATGTTCAGATGGCTTGTGGGATAAAGTCAGTAACCAAGAAGCTGCGGATATTGCCAGGCCTTTCTGCGTTGAAAAACATCCTAACTTGATACCGTTGGCAGGAGGCCCTATGGCTGATGAGCGGAGGGATGCCATCAAAAGAGTGGACTCACAAACATCTGAAGATGGGCCTTTCAGACGTTAAAACGACCACACCCTGTACGCTTGCTAATTAAGTAGTGGCAATGATGGGAGACAACCACATCCATTTTTGTACAGTTCCGAAGAATACAAGATACAATCCCTTTTCCCCAATTACTCTCCAATTCAATTTTGGGGATCATGCTTAAATTTTCCACGAGCCGTCATAGAAACGTGTTTTCATCGTTATTCTTTAATTTTCACCATCATGTTTAAATTTCTTATAATTATGGAAGTAATAACTATATATTTTATTTTACATCCATCAATCTACTTTCATATAATTATGGAAGTAATAACTATATGTTTTATGGTATGTCCAGTCAATCTACTTTGAAACTACTTCAAAAAGTCAATCTACTCTCAATTCTACTTTGAAACTACTTCAAATAAAGCAACTGGTGTCGAAGGCAGAAGATTTAGAGTATAGAATAAGTTTTAGCCAGTATGATCCATAATTGAGGGACTTGGAGTCTACATAATTCACCAATATGGATTGTTAATGTGAATTCAAAGAAACTAGTGAATGAGGTAGAAAGATTACAATATGGAATCAGATTTAGTAAATATGATCTATAATTGAGGGACTCGAGGGACTTACGAGTCGAAACAATTCATCAATATGGACCTTTAATGTCAAATAATGTTACTCTGTCTAACGAGTCCAAACAATTCATCAATATGGACCTTTAATGTCAAATAATGTTACTCAGTCTTTTGCAATTAGGGTTAAAATGGAATATATTTCATTAAATTAAATCGTAAGTATTAAGATATTGTTTGAAATCTGTCAAATTTATCTTCCGCTACAACCACTGAGTCACTAAGTTCTATTTTTAGAGGAAATTAAATACCATGTTTTGAGAAAAATAATTTATTACAACATTGCCAATATATTTCACTTATGGATTGTTGATCATACCAAGATAACAACAAAATTAATGAAAAACAAAATCATGGTTTAGATAAGGGATTTAATGTCTTAGACTAATAATAATCATTGTTAATGATTCCAAATGGTATAAAACTGAATCAAAATATGATTGTATGTAAAATTGTTTAGCGTCTATTTTTAAAATAAAAATTATTGTAATTGAAAAAATATGATTGTATGTAAAATTGTTTAGCGTCTATTTTTAAAATAAAAATTATTGTGATTGTAAAAATATATTTGGTACCTATATATATGTATATATAATTATCCCACTACATAGGAAAATAGATTAAATGGGAATGAATAGTGATCTTATAAACACAAAAACCATTACTTAAATGCTACCAAAATCTAAATAATGTAATAACATGATTTAAAACATGAATATATGCTAATATTTATAAAAAAATCCAAAACAATGATTAAAAACATTGAACTAAAACTAAGCATGGTCATATAACCACAATACACAATTATTTACCCTTAAAAACCAATTTGAGGAAACCAATTTGGTATGGATGCTCGGTCTTTATTTCTCTCTCGAATTTTAGGGATTTGCTTACAAGAATAAAACCAATCCCTTACTAATCTTGGTAGCTAAAACCATTTTAATTTGTTATAAAGAGGATAACATTGGGATCTATTGAGATATCTAGAAATCCTAATGTCCTCGCCTTTTTATTTTCCTCTCTTTCTTATTGGTACCATTCCCTTCTAGGTTCCCATTTTATTTTTCATTTTGTTAATTATTTGGTTGTTACATTAGCATCTCAAAATCCTTTGTGGAAAATGGGTAGTTAAGTAATTTAAGGTATGGCCATCACACCAACAATTGCAACTTCGTACTTCATTCACCTTTATAGATTTAAACTAATATTTTGTAGCCCCTTCCTTTATAGTGATAACACTATTACTTCCATAACAACAACTTTTTTAGAATTTTGAATAGCTTCCAAAACAACAAATTTAGTGACCTCTTCTTTTGCTAATTATTATTTTTAGTCTAACACATGATCAATTCCTATCTATTTTAGATCCATTTAAGATTTCACATACCATATCATTAATGAGATGGAAACACATGACCTCCATTTACTTTTCCATCTCCACTATTTCATAATGAAGAAGATTATTAGTTGCTTTATGGTCTACTACTATTTTTTTATTATAGAAGTTATTCTTTCTCTTCCTTTATGTAATTTGACTAAGCATATGTATTAGCTAAGGAATTTTGGGGGGTGAAATTTTTCCAATTATCTATCTTTTGGCCATTTAAGAAAAACTAAAATCAACAATTTTGTTAAAAAATTGCCTATTTTTTAAATAGATATGAATAAGTTGATAATTTTTGCTAAACGTTTCTCAAATTCGATAGTAAATGATATGATTTTCTATTAAATATTTAGCTATGTTTTATGTGTGTGATTTTTCAAACTAGAACAATGACCTAGAATACTAGACATAAGTATAATATTTAATTTCTCCAAAGATACCATGTTATCTCCTTTCACCAAGTGACATTTTTTCCATGTTAGAGACTTACCCCATAGGTGTATGGGCCACCAAATATCACTTCATAGGTGTCTAACAATGCAATTAGATAATATAGTTCATAAAAATAGTTAGCATTAATGAAAAATTTGATTTTATATCATAGAAGTTCCCCCTACATTTTAAATTAGACTTTAGTTATATCTGATAGGTTGGAGGATCCTTGGACTATGCTTCCTTCTTGCTCTATAGTAGTGAGCATCAACCTCCATCAAAAAGTGACACTACTTACTTTGTTGTGTGTCCGACCAACTTCATATGAACAGGCATGACAGTTAAGCTGGTCTCCTTGTGGGAGTATACAAGCCACTTTTTGTGGGATTTAAACCCTGGAAGCAGCTTTAACAATGTCCATTTTCACTAACCTGGCTTGCCTCTTGTGGCTGGTTCCTGTAATTTTATTGTCTAGCCCTTCCAACTATTGTTTATAAACGTCAGAAACCAGCTATCTGGCAAGCATGTCTTCTTTAGTTCCGATTCTCTGATCTAATGAAATTGACATCTTTCATGAAAGTGCCCTTTCATTGTTGTGATCTACACAGCCAGTTCTGATCCAAAAGTTGTTAATTCTCCCAACAATTTATTATTTTCCTTTGTGAAATGTTTCTTGATTCCAATTTTTCCATAAGAAGGAGATGCCTATCAGTTTGATCAGATTCCACTCTTTTTACCTTTCATATCACCTATTTATCCCTAGAAAGGACCCTTTTCTAATGAGGGG
>APFE030224685.1:19860-89212 GCA_000404065.3 Pinus taeda | reverse complement strand
TACAAAATGTACAACGGTAAAGAAACACACTTTACCTAACTCTATACCTAACTCTATACTAGACCAAGTTGAACTTAACTATTCCTATGTGTCGGAATATCCTAACACTATTTCCCCTTGTTCTTATCCCAAAAATCATTGTACATCTCTATATCTTCTTTTCTATGGTTATACATTGAAATTTTTTTAAAACCCTTTGAAAATTCAAACTCTAGCCGTTTCCTATATATGAAACATGTTGCATACTTTTCTACATTGGAATGTATTACAATGTAATACATTATATATATGATGGGATATCATTATCCCGCTATCACATTTCACAAAAGTCCCTGTTTTCCATATGTTAAAGTCGTTACCTATCCATCGATTGTGATAATGGTCCCACATCATATCACATAGCCCGTAATTGGTATATACCATATGAACTATAAATCAATGTTCCTTACCCTTTTCCTTTATGCAATTGCAATAAGACCCACATTCCCTACCCCGCATCGCATCCCACATTCCTTACCACGAATCACTTATATATATCGATGCTGATATAACTCCCGCGCTAATACAATCCACCAATAATACTCCTCACTCCGATTGCGATATCCCCTTAGCTATGGGTCATGGCCCCCAGCAATCACACCACATTAATTTATCACATCGTAGTCCTATAGCAATATCCCCATCCTATGATAAACCCTGACAATAGGTACCCGCCATTGCATTAAGTCCCGACCCTCACACCATCTCAAGTGCCCTCCCCTGTAAGGCCCTATTCCCCAATTGTGATTGCGATTGCAATAGAGCCCGACGAGACACAATATTTTATTTATCATGACTTAATGGGATATCACGTCCAATCCATCAGTGAAATACTATTGAAGAGTGTAAAGTCCCCTACCTAGATGTGATTGCAATAAAACCCTGTTCGGATGCAATATTTCATTTAATCAATTGGAAAGGTTTTTTGGGTCCATTTCTTGGAAAAAATACAATTATAATAAGGAAAGGGATGCGTGTTAAAATTAAAATGCTTATCTCTTAATGACCTAGATCAAACCTGTCGATATCAACAACGGAGGAAAACTTTAGACCCCCCTGAGCTCCATTTCAAATTATTTGGGGGGGGGTCCAAACTCAAAGCTAGTGTCATCCTCTCCATATTTTGGACTCCTCCCCCCCCAATACATCACTGTAGCACCCCCCCTTTGAAAAGTAGATTCCTTTGTCTTTGAAACTCAACTCCATCTCCACTTCATCTATTTGCCTCCAGTCCTCTAATGGCATGGTGCCCCTCCTGATATCCATTCATAGTCTGAAAGAATTGGTCCCCCTATATTGATTTTAACAGAAAAAACAACAGTTAAGGAAAAGAAGACAATGAGGACACATTCAACATATTTTAGTCAGCATGTATTAAATGTATAGAGGAAAACAAGATAAATACCATTTCTTATTCAATAGCTACAAGCATCAAACAAAACACAATAGAATAGTGGGACAACAAGATACACATACCAGAACGCCCAAAAAACAACACTGGAACACAGGGGACTAATATTTTTTAGAATAGCTTAATCTAATTTTATACGTTTTTGTAATAAAATCTTCAATTCTGTTTCAAGATAAACGAGTAGATATTTGTAATAATTTTTGATATTTTAAATAAGGATGTTTTTGTAAACAAGTTATAAATACTTCATCCTTTGAAGTAATACATGTTGGCTTTTGAACAAGAGAACACTATTGTCTATTTTTGAACCATTAGCGGATTTACCAATAATACAAAAAGATCTTTCACAAGATTCTTGTGTCAACTTGTCGGTGAAGTGCCTCTACTGTCTTATGTGTTTATATTTCTTTATTTATAGCACATATATGTTTCCTAATATGAATTATTCAATAGATAAGTAAACGACAAAAATTGTTTAAATATACACTCTGCACCCGACTACGAATAATTTCAATGTTTTCTTCTGATCTTTAAATATAGAATTCAGGTAATAATGCTCTATATCTAAATTGAATCTTAATCTATTCTTCCTCCCCCATTTCACAAACTTTAAAGAATCTATTCATTTTTTCTACCTTTCCCTGTGATATCTATCTGTAGACACTGCAATCGATCTTTACTTTATGTAATAGACTCCATAGACCAGTGGTAATATAATTATCAACCGACATTTAAAATACAAATCAAACCTTAAACTTCATAACTAGCCTAATATTCAATACAACAAAGTTAAATCTTACAACGAGAGCCCTCTCTGAAGCTGGTAGGGTTAGATCTCAACTTCCAAAGTCGGTTTGTCATTACCTTTGTGATTTTCTTCTGCAACCTTGGAAAATTACGGAGTGCTAACATTCTTTGACCATAATCGGGATGAACATTTCATATTCCTCAGAAAAGCATATCAAGTTCGAGATCTGATTACTGATGGTGGATAGTGATCAGACAAAAGAAGGTTGTATCATTCACCCGGCGACTCCATTTTCAAGCATCCAGAGCTTCAAAGTTTTCAGGGTGACTCCACTGTTAGAGAATCCAGATTTGCAGAAAACTCATGGAAACTCCACTACATATTGATTAGATTTATTGCTAAGCAACATGATAGGGTATGTGGTAAACCCTAGATATGGTGAAGTTTTAGAAGAATTCAGGGATACATTAATGGATTTTCAAATTGATGGAGCTTTTTCAATGGCCATATTTCATTGTTTGAAAACGAGAAAAAATTCCCCTGAAGGTAAAATTTGTTTTCTTGAGTTAATTGCTAAAAGTTTTAAGAAGGGTATTGAACTTTTGGATTTTCAGATTTAATCATATAGTTTCCAAGATCCTAAACAGTTCTTAGAAAATATTCCTTCTCCAAAACAAGAGGAGATTGTATTGCCTTTTGATTTACAGATTGATGAGATTCTTGTTTTCGAGCATAAGGTTGAAACTAAATAGTGGGAATCAGGGTTTAACCTTGAGAATACAACTGATGAAATCTTCCATGCTCAATCGGTCAATCAAGGCCTGTAAGGTAAACTAATTAATCATGCCTTTACTTATCCTATAAAAAACTACATGGAGGTTCTTTTCAACTCAAGTGTTCAATCATATTTTCATTATTAGATCCAACAACAGTTGCCATTACATTCTACAACTTTGATTTTATGGAAAAAAAAAATCAAGTTGCCCTTTTTATTGTACCAACAAGAAGTCAAGTAGTCCACTTATTTCAGCGACTACTTGACTGGCTTCATTGGCATTTTTGTATTATTTGATTTAGCATGATTACAATAGTCTAGAGTAGGTAGCAGTGTGCAAATAAGCTCAGCGCTTTGACCATCTTTTTCAAACATTATTATCAATTTTAGTTTCAGATAACAGTACAATTTTTAGCTTAGTGTGTATTTCAAATTTCAGTTTGTAGAATGGTTTTGGTTTAAGTTTAAAAGTTTCAGTCACATAGTTTTTTATGGTAGAATAGGTTGTAGATTTGGGGTGAGTGCAATGAATCAGGCTACTAGTCTACAATGTTCTTGACACTTCACCAGGAAGTGTCATCCGTAGCTGGAACGACTATCAGGGTCCTATAATTTTTATAGGATTGCTTGATTATAGCTAATCATTATTATGTTTGAGATGTTGTAAATACTATTTCATCCTACAAATTATTTCCAAAGTGACACCAAGTATCAGTATTTAAGGATACTTTTGCATAACAATGTTTGGATCATATCATAATGTAGGCATTTTCACCAAAAACTAATCAGAAGCAGCTTTGCAACGGTATGTCCTGTGGTCAAATATGACTCCTAGATTGAATGATAGGCCAGAACAAAGTTTTGAATTCAAAAGCATATGCTATAGTTTAAATCATGTTTGCATCTATCCTTTGTAAAAACTATTTACCCCGTTATGAATATGTGATATGGTTTTAACTCTAGCCGGGACCCACATGATCTCTCCCTCATTTCCCTCATAAATTTCCTCATTCCCTTTAAATCCATTTTCCCTTGATAAGTTCCTAAAATCCTAATTCAAAACCCTTTTCCCACAGGTTCATATCCCCAAAATCATTGTACATGTCTATATCCACTTTTCTATGGTTATACATTGGAATTTTATTAAAACACTTTGAAAATTCAAACTCTAGCCATTTCCCATGTATTAAACATGCCACATACTTTTTTACATTGTAATGTATTACAATGTAATACATTATATATAGGATGGGCCTATGCTATCCCACTATCACATTTCGTAAAAGTCCCTGTTTTCCATATGTTTAAGTCTTTACCTATCTACCGATTACACTAACAGTCCCACATCATATCCCATAGCCCGCAGTTGGCATATACTATATGAACTATAAAGAAATTCCCCTTACCCTTTTCCGTTATGCGATTGTAATAAGTCCCACATTCCCTAACCCACATCACATCCTGCATTCCTTACCCTATTTCGCTTATATATATCAGCGTCGATATAACTCCCTTGCTGATATAACACACCGATAATACTCCCCATTCGGATTACAATATCCCCCAGGGTATGAATCTCGACCCTTGGCAATCGCAACACATTAAAATCTTGCATTGTAGTCTAGCAGTGATATCCCCATCCCACGATAAACCCCAGCGATAGGTCCCTGCCATTGCAGTAAGCCCTGGCGCCCGCACCATCTCAAGTCCCTCGCCTCGTAAGGTCTTATTCCCCAATTGCGATTGCGATTGTGATAAAGCCTGATCGGACGTGATATTTTATATATCGTGACTTAATGGGCTGTCATTTCCAGTCTATCAGTGAAATACTATAGAAGAGCGTAAAGTCCTCTGTCTCGATATCATTGCGATAAAACCGTGTCTAGATGTGATATTTCATTTAATCAATTAGAAAGCTTTTTCGAGTCTGTTTCTTGGATAACCTACAATTATAATAAGGAAAGGACTGTGTGTTAAAAGTAAAATCCTTATCTCTTAACGACTTGAATCAAACCTGCCCAGATCAATGACAAAGGAAAATTTTGGACCCCCCTAAGTTTCGTTTCAAATTATTCAAGGGGGGGTTCCAAACTCAAAGCTACATGTCATCCTCTCCATATTTCGGACCCCACCTCTCATACATCAATGTAGCACCCCCCCTTCGAAAAGCAGATTCCTTTGAATTTCAAACCCAGATCCACCTCCACTTCATGTCCTGGTCTCCAGTCCTCAGCTGTGACGTGGCACCTCCTGGTATCCATTCATAGTGTGAAAGAATCGATCACCCTACCTTGCTTTTAACAGAAAAAACTACAGTAAAGGAAAAGAAGACAACGAGGACACATTCAACGTACTTTAATCAGCAAGTATTAAATGGATAGAGGACAAGAAGATAAATAGCATTTCTCATTCAACAACTATAGTCATCAAACAAAACACAATGGAATAGTGGGACAACGAGACACACATGCCAACAACTTAAACAATATTGCTCAATTAAAGGCCCAGTCACTACCAGAACGCCCATAAACAACACAAAAACACAGGAAACTAATATTTTTAGAACAATTTAATCTATTTTTATACCTTTTTGTAATAAAATCTTGAATTTTGTTTCAAGATATACGAATAGATATTTGTAATAAATTTTGATATTTTAAATCAAGATATTTTTTAAACAAGTTATAAATACTTCATCATTTGAATTAATACATGTTGGTTTTTGAACAAAAGAACACTATTGTCTATTTCTAAACCATCAGCATATTTACCAGTAATACAGAAAGCTTTTTCACAGGATTCTTATGTCAAGTTGTTGGTGAAGTGCCTCTATTATCTTGTGTGTTTATATTTATTTTTTAATAGCACATATTTGTTTCCTAATATAAATTATTCAATAGATAAGTAAAGGGAAGAATTTGTTTAAATCTACACTCTGCACCTAGCTACGAATAATTTCAATGTTTTCTTTTGATATTTAAATATAGAATTCAAGTAACAATGCTCTATATCTAAAGTGAATCTTAATATGTTTTTCCTCCCCCATTTCACAAACTTTAAAGAATCCATTTAGTTTGTCTACCCTTCCATGTGAGATTTGTCTATAGACACTACAGTTAATTTTTACTTT
The DNA here is from genome assembly GCA_000404065.3 of Pinus taeda. Taxonomy (NCBI): domain Eukaryota; kingdom Viridiplantae; phylum Streptophyta; class Pinopsida; order Pinales; family Pinaceae; genus Pinus; species Pinus taeda. The sequence goes on along the minus strand of APFE030224685.1, from coordinate 83,109 downwards.
ATGTAACAAACACCATAGACCAATGGTAATCTAATTATCAACCAAACTTTTATATACAAAGTAAACCTTAAACTTCATAAATAGCTGAATATTCAATACAAAAAAGTTAAATCTTATAGAGAGAGCCCTCTCTAAAGTTGGGAGGGCTAGTTCAAAGCTTCGAAAGTTGGTTTTTGGTTACCTTTGTGATTTTCTTCTGCAACCTCAGAAAATTATAGAGTGCTAACAGGTTCCATCTAAGAGAAATGCATACATGTAGAGTTTTTTTCGTTAGTTCACCCATAAAGATGCTTTCACCTCCCCCACCTAGCACCACAATTCATATGATAATATATCCTCCCATATGATAATATATAATCTACTTCTTCTTTCACTTCAACATCTACTTGGACATGCCCTTCTTCTTTACCATCCGCAGGAAATCTCTAGCTAAATCTAGTATCATGCATAAAAGCATCATATTCAGTAGCTAGATTCTAGTCGTCCTAAAGACAACCTTGATATTTGATGGTGTTGGAGCCCTTTTAAAATCTTTACTTACAAGCTCTGCTAGCTTGAACTTGCTCACCTCAACCCCTAGATTCTCTACCATCCATGAAGCATGCTCTCACCTAAAATAGTTCTTGAACGGGCCAAACACACTAGCATCAAATGATTACAATCTGTGAGTGGTATGAGTGGTCAATGTTAACAATTCGACACCTAAATTATTTGTTTCCTCAATTATTTTCATAACAATTTGGCTTCCATGGCCATCTAATATCAATAGATATTTGTTCTCATGTGAGACACCACCTAGTACAGATGCAGCAAAGTGATAAAGACAATTAAAAAAAAAATAACTATTTAGTCATCCATGCATGGGGATGTGCAACCATGCATTCATCTAGTTCACACTTTTGTATATAGTTTTTAAGTTTATTTTTTCCTTTGAATAGATAAAATTCTAGGATGAAGCACAAATCGCATTAACACAACGTAGAATAGTTATCCACTCCCTGCTCTTAGAGACAATATTTGGCATGTTTTGGCTCCCTCTCATGGAAATTACCTGGATGCCATAATTCCTTTCTTCCTGTAAACCTGTTTTGTAACAATTCCTTATATGGTCTACACCATAAGAATGCTTATTGTATGCACTAGAAAGAGTGTCATAGTACTTACATGCAATTGCAGGGAGGTAATTTAAAGCTTTGTCTCTGTTAAGGCCCTCAGTTGTATGCAATACAAGTTATGGATGCCTTTTCTAAAACCCAAACCACCATGATTTACCAAGAAACCCATCTTTGAATGAGTTTGGCCTCCCATGACAAATTTGAGCAACTGTGTATTTGAGTTGTATCAAATCTATCCCATCTCCCAATTGGGAAATCTCCTTACACCACTCAACCACCTTGACCTCCTCCTCTTCAAGCGTAATTGTAAGAGGCCTTCTATGTATTGTATGAGTGAGCCCATTTATCCAGTAATGTATTGACAAGGGAGTAATATCATGCTTCTTTATAGATGCTCGAACTGAATATCCATTAAAGTTTATATCATCAATTGTAGCTAACATGCCTTCTTTTGTCCAACCTCTTATAGCGTTGATCTTCTTAGTTGAACTTTAACTTTGGACTATGGTTTATGGTGGCTCTATGTTTGATGGTGGGACATCATCAAATTATGTCACATGGCCATCCTTAACAACATTGTTGGGAGCAATGTTTACATTCACGTGATTTTTCCTATTCTCATCTAATGAAGGGCATCACAACTGGGAACCCCTAGTCACTTGCCTATCTCTTCTCCTTGTACAAGAAACATAACTAAATCTTTCCATAGATGCAACTGCTTGCATATTTATTACATGCATTTAGTTAACAATAATTGAAATTCTATTTTCATACAAGCTCATAATATTTTTTCTTTCTTACAAGAAATTAATAGCATGTATGTTAATAACAATTTAAATTTTTTTCATACATATGACTTTTAGATGGTAACTTTGAAAAATCAAATCTATAGAAGGAATTTGTTGTATGTCTTCAAATATATCAATAATTATTTTTTTGATAGCTTTTTTATACAATTAAAATAACATGACTGTATTTTCACTTTGAAAATTACTGCCATTGTGTTGAAATTGTCCTATAAATTGTTGTATGCCTTCAATTATATCACTTTTTTGGATAAAATGTTTTATGCCTTATAATAAAATGATGTAGATGTTGGAGGAATTTCAACTAAAAAAGTGACGCTTGGTTCCCTTTTTGGTTAAGATGTTCATTTCATCTAGTCCCTTTTTATAATTTGTTTTATGACTTAAATTGTTTAGCCTCATGTTGGCCAATATTTTTATTCCTATAGATAACAATATCCAGGCACGAAGGAAGTTGTAGACTTGCCTTTTTAAAGGAATTTAGCAGCTCAATAGAAGCTCTAGGCCTAGCTTAGTAATGTTTAGTGATTCTCCTATTGTGGGAATGGTTCTACATTTGCAATATTGTTATTCGTATAGATAACACTCTGGAGGCATGAAATAAGCTTTAGGCTTGCCTCAATAAAGGTTTGATTGAGATGTTAATTTCCTTTAAAATTGTTAAGCCTCATGTCCATGAACACTTACTTTACAAACATAAAAATCGATCAATTGATTTCTAATGGTTAGTAATTCTCATACTGTGGGAATGGTTAGTTTTCCAATATTGTTATTCCTATAAATAACATTGTGCAAGAATGAAAGAAGCTTTAGGCTTCCCTACGTAAAGTTTCTATTGAGGTTCTAGGATAATCGAGTTGATGTGTCTATATATGACAACCTGAATTTGAGATTTGAAAATTTTGTCCAACCTTAGTCAGTCCAACATTATTAATAATATATATTATCCCAAAATATCATTAAACGTTTCAGAAATAAGTCTCATTTAATTTTCCTAACATAGCTAATTTGATGCCAAGGGATGATTTACAAGATATACTACAAAGAATAACCCAACGAACCCTTATTTGTAATATCATCCTTCTGAGAAGGTCATGTGAATGCTCAACAAAAACTACAAGTCTCTAAATAGCCACGATTGATCCGAATGAAGTTACCAAGAGGCATGACTATGATATGTATACGTCATGTGTTGCATTAATAATATGCTCAAAATTTTTCACAGTAAATCCTCCTAGGACCCAATGAAAGTTCCTCAGATTTGTCTCAGGCGCAATAAAAATACATCACCAAAAAATGTTGCATTAGGTATTCTTTAATAACTAAATTCAATTTTGAATAATAGGACTAGGACCATAACAACTAAAAACCTTCAACATAAAAGGACACATGTTTTACAGTTTAATGTTGTGTATGGATCTCATGGTTTCTTCTTGTTGTTTATGCATGGGGCAACCTACATCCTGCAAGGATAAATGTTTTGTATAATTGAATGTTTTGAGTGAATTTCATGGATTCGTATGACAATTTGTGCATGAGTTCATGGATATTGACTTTGTGCATTTCAACCCTTTCCAATATTGGTATCCATGAGTTTATACAGGTTGCCTTGGGAAAAAAACCCAGTAAGTTGCACTATCATAACAGTAAGGTTCTTATATAAGTTGTTTATACACACCTATTATTCATGACATGATTTGGTAGTGCTTATGATAGTGAGACTGCATCTACATGACTTACTTTGGATCTATTTGTTTTCGCACTAGATATGGATTTGTGCCTTAGTCTCAATCCGAGAATACCTCGGAAAACATTCGTTGATATGTTTCCCTAATTGAGGGAAGCATGTTAAGTCATATCAAGATATTAACGATATATGTTGTTTGATTTTATTTTAAAAGATAATTTGTTTCAAAGGGTTGTCCATTTTGATGAGAACTCCAAACCCAAATTGTCTCTTTCTCCTCTAAATTGTCATGTTGATGAAAACGCAGATGGTGATGACAATATAGTTTGTGTAGAAAAATAAGATGATTAAGAACATGAAAATTATACTTCAACACCAATAAAAAAAGAACAACCTGAAATCATGAACAACCATTGAGGAGGATATTTTGTAAGTAAAGAGGCCTCACATGTATGCCTATACCCAACGAAGTTTAACTCCTTTTCCTCTATTCCTCACCATATTCAGTCACCAACCACTAATGTCTCCCTTTTGGGTCATGCCATTTCATATTTTCCAAAATAACTCTCCCATACATGAATGGAATCTTTCCATCAAAGAGGAGTATTCTTCCTTGATGAAGAATTACACATGGATTGCATTCCTCTTCTGAATGGATGAAACTTGGTCATTATAAGTGGGTCTACTAACCCACTAGTCTAGGAAATGTGTTTAGACAAACTTAAGGCATGTCTTGTGGCAAAGATATTTTCACAAAAATTAAATTGTGCAAAACACTGAAATAAATAAGTTGGATATATTGTGAAATGTTTTGTGACAGAGAAATGAAATCAAAACTATAATTAAACTATGCAAAAACTAAATAACTAACCTGAATATAGTATGAAATGTTTTGTGATGGTATGTCTTGATGGTTGGTGAATAGTTTGAATGTTAAAAATGCAACTTCAGAAAGGGTTGAACTTCTTTTATAGTTTTTTGCACTTGAATTTAATTGGTAGCAAGGATTGACATTGATTGCAATATCTCAATTGTGAATGTGTGATCTGGATTGATTTGGATGTGATCCAATGACTGGGAATTTGTTATGGTTGATGCATGTGCTTTCATCTGTTTTAATGGGAAATTTAATGCCTTGAGTGTTATTTATTGAATTTAATGGGTTGGGTGTCATTTATTAAACATAGTGGGTTGAATTGTTGAATAACACAATAATTATAATTCACATACATCAACTTTTATTATGTGCAGGTATGAATATTAATTTGGGATACAACGCTTTAGTTTAGTTTAGTGGGGGTTGAATTTATGGGTACTTTGTACTTCTGTAATAGACCATTTTGGAAGGATTTATGGTTTTATTGGATTTCTAGTTGGGATAATATATTTTGTACTCTTGATATTTAAAAGATTGTTTATGGGGAATTGTCGGCCTAGTCAATATTTTGGGAAATTTTGGACATAAACTAAAAGATATTTGTACTTAATGTTATATATTTTTGTTTAAATATTGGTTGCGCATCTCTCAATTTATGTTGACCTCGGAGACCAATACTATAACAACCGTTGATCCCTGCACAACATTAAACATCTCTCCCCTATTTCATAACATTACTCAAACAAACATTAAACTAAAATATAGACACACATAATCCATGTTAATTTTCTAATCTACATTTATTGTGGAATATCTTCCTTCCTACCACTTAGTACCGCTAGCATTTACCACTGACCAACTCCCCTTACTCCCCTTAGTTGTTAACCATATACACCTGACATTTACAAGTCACCAGCTCTCCGCATGTATTAACATTAAATTTGGTTTAGTGGTGTTTTTATAGAAGTAAAAAATAATGGTACTTGAACATTCCTTGTACTTCCACGTATGGTGTTGTCGATGCATACAGTTGTGATTATTTTTCCAAGTCATATTATATATCCCAAATTTTATGTGTCACTTTTTGCCAGATCCGGGTATTATGAAGCCCAAAGAAATGTTAAGTCCGGATGTAATATAAATTCGATTTTGAGGTTGTGCCCACTCATAACCAGAGAGATGTTAAGTCTGGATATAATATAAAGTCGACTTTGACGTTGTGACAACCCATAAAAATGTTAAAGGTGTCAAAGACAAGATTATAAAAGGGGCAAATTCATTTAAGGGATAGATTATTGTCTTTGCCCCGTATTCGTTTAAGATATAGATTTTCGATTTTCTTTTTGACTCTGATATATCCTAGCATTCAGATAGATTTCGATCAGCCCAAATTTTATTTTGAGCGATATTTGATTGGTACTTTATTATTTGTCACTCTTATTATGTGCCATATGGCCAAAATGCTAGCTCATCCAGATTCCTAACCACCTATATTTTTTTTAGATCTGGAATATTTGTATCTATATGATACTTTCATTATTTATAATTTATAAAAAATAAAAATGGAGTGAATACATTTAAAAAAAAAAAAAATTAGTGGTTTATTTAGGCCTAGAAAAATTGGTTGGCACGAGGTTGATGCTCTTTCATTAGACTCCTCAGGTAAAAGATTCCATGATCTCTTGGTCATGTGTCTTCAATCAGTAGAATCTAGAACGATCCCAAACTTGATTTTGTTGTAGTCCACTTGTTTTTTTGTCTCGTTGTTTCATTATTGTGTGTATCCTTCCAATATCTCTTACTTTATATTGTAGCTACTCACTCATCCATAGATGTTGTAGTTTTATTGTCATCCTCATTCTTCCAAGTTTCCAGACTTTATGTTGTAGTGATCCACTTTTGTCCAATCAACTATTTATTGTTATTAACTGTCTGCTTCACCTTGAGATGCCTCCTCATATGTACCTTATCCATTAGCATCCATACCTCATTGATTTCATTATCTATCTTTGTCCTTAATTGGAACTTTTTTCTATCATCTTCTTCTACTTCCAATTTCTCATGTTGAATACACACAACTTGATTTACTAACCTCTCTTCCAGGGATTTCAACCCCATCAACAACTTATGTTTTCATCACACTTCATGAGAATTTCATCTAAGTTCTACTCTTCATCTTCACTAGCCTTCACATGACTATATTCACAAGCCAATTTTGTCCTCTTCATTTCAATAATAGATTATTGAATATTCTCTCTCAAAATTTCATTCAACTATATATGGTCTTCAATTTGATTTCCTAAATAAGACAACTTTATCTGTTTCCTTCTTGAAAGAGAATTCCAATTTTTTTCTTCCATATCCATGACAAGTTTTAAAATTTGTCCTACTTCAATGCCTTGAAAAGAAATTCCTTCATCTTCCTTTGTACTTGTGATGGCTTCAAATGGATATCCAGCTTCAATACCTATAAAATATGTAACCATGCAGAAATTATCAGCGTTAAAATCATAAGGCTCTATGGCCTCATTTGATGCTTATGTAGTCAAATATTCATGTTAATCTTAAATCTCGAAAAAAATATATGATATTCTTAACAAGTCTCTTATAAATGTCACCATCTTCCTCTACAAGGAGTGAACTTTGTCTTAGTTCACATTAATGAATTTCCATTTCACATTTGAATGCCTTGGGTTCCTCTTGCTTCAACCAATCACTTAACTTATGCTTAAAATTATTCCTCAATTTCCTTGCATATAATTGCACAATAGGCCATCTAACCCACTTCTTCATCCTCTATCTACATCTTTGGTTATTGTCCATTCTCTCTTGTAGTAGCTACATCATTGTACTTAGCCTTTCCATTATCTCAACAAACCCTCTATCAAATCCTTCTTGACTCATTCTCCTCCTTGTGCCATTTACTTTGGCGTCTTCATTTACTATGATATGGCTTCCACTTGAAACCTTAGCATGACCATTAGTGGTCATCTCTTTTTCATTCTCTATGAAATTGTACATACTCACCATAAATTGCAAATAAGCCTCTACAAAAACCTCACCAAGCCTTTCTATTCTAGGCTTGGCCTTTTAGTATCACTGGTTCACCTTCTCTTGAACCTCTCAAGTTTCCTCTACTCCTCGCTTTTTCAGTCGTCACATGTCAAGAACTTGACCTGTTCTCTTCACCTTCCATAAAGACTTCATTTTTCCTCTTCTCTTTCCAACCTCAACTAGAACACTTTTTCCTTTCTTCTACAACTTCACTATTGTGAGGGTTCTCGGCGAAAGTTCTTTTCTGCCCACTGCTACCTAAGATTATCATATCTTTACTCAGGTTAAAATAAAATCATAAGACCAGATTTAAGTGTTAGTTTTCCTCAACACTAAAATCTCAAAATCTCTTGTATCCCTGATCTAAAGTCTCTCTCAAACCTTTCTACCACTAAACTCTCTATACTATGAACCTCTTTGGTTTATTACCACTAAACTCTCTATACTACAAACCTCTTTGGTTTATTAGCAACTATTCTTTTCTTGAACTGGTTACCTTAAAGATTTTGGATCTGTTCTATTAATGGTCTAGCATTCAGAGAACTAACCTCCACATGCCAATTACACTTTGTGTTTGCACTTTCACATTATAGGTCTACATCCACAACTTATGTACTGAATAATATGTTGTAATGATGATTTTTTTAATGTACTTCTCTTACGAGGAGCTGTCACAATTCTTATATTAAATTTCTTACATGTTGGGTTCATCATTAAACACACGCTGAGTGGCCATAAGCTGAGTGTTTTTTCACCAATTATATTCCACACTAAATTTTTTATCTGAAAAAGAGGTTCATTTAAATTCTAACTAAATATACTATGTCTCGTGAAATTTTATTTGTGTCACATTTCAGAAAAATGGATCTCGATTCTCAAAGAATCCAATTCTCTTGGCAATGCTTTAGCAACCCGGAATGCTATGGAAACTAATATTTACAGTGTTATTTATTTATTAATGGGCGGGGTGAGTTGTATATGTGCATTATTAGATAATGTATTTGGTTAGATTTAAATATATATATAATGTATTTGGATAAATCTAAAGATGTCTTAGCACAATGAATATTAGTTACATAAACCGATAAAAATATCAATTGTTCAAAACTTTTTACCTACTACATATGAACAATGATACCTTAATGACTGTGGATTCTCATGGAACAATGATACCTTAATGACTGTTCTGGTTCATTTATATTCCAAGGCTCTGATACCAGTTAGTGTAACCCACTTGGTTTCTCTAGAGCATCTTTGATACCACTTGGCTATACCAAGCCTTGTTTGTGTAACCTAAGTTACATATATATATATATATATATAATTTTGATTTGTTATAATATTTTTTTAACAGAACAAATGATTATGTAGATATCTATCCCAATTTCTAGAAACTCCTCAACAAATCAGCCTATTATTGGTCACTTTTATCATGTGCTACATGAAAAAAATTTAGCTCATCAAGATTTCTAACAAACTTAAATTCCTTGTGGATTTTAGACACATGCATGAGACTTTCACTATTTATAATTTATATAAAATCAAAGTGGAGGGAGTCCATACTCTTTAGGAATATTTTTCATAGTGCCTTTAAGCCTTGATATGGGGTTGATGTTCCTACATCAATAACATAAAAATATGTTGTAATGAAGCACTAGTAAATATCTTAATAATGTTGTCTCTTTAATATATTATATATATATATATATATATATATTAATATTGAATAAAAATATCAAACAATTAGATTATTAAAAATTATAAGAAAAATTTGATTAGACATAAAATCCAAAAGAAATCATAAAATAATATTTATCTACAATTAATAAACACTATATATATAAATTATGGATCACCAAATATAACAAACATGTAATAAAAAGTGCCACACTATCTAGTTGTATGTTTATTCAGGTTATACATATAAAAGGAAAGAAAGAATAATAAAGAGCTTCATAAACTATCTTAATTCAAATTTAAGTGCCAACAAAAATCAAATATCTCAAGACATAATCTGCTTTTTTTAGTGGAAGCCTTAACTAAAGTTTTGCACTTTCAGAGTTTTTATTATGATAAGTGTTGAGAAAGGTCAAATCTCTCAATGTGCAAACCATTCTTTTAATTTTACATTTAAAATAAATTTTCTTATTAAAATTTCACTTCCTTAATTCTTAATAGATAACAAAGTTAAAATGAATCTATACTACATTAGCTAATATTTATTAATATCAAATAATTATATCCTTACAATTAATATATATTAAAAAAAATCTTTATAACTTACTAAATTTTTAAATTTATTAAATTGGTTTTGAAGATTAAAAAAAATAATATTTTATATGAATCCTTCTCAGGATCTCTATATACGGTCATTCCAAAAACGATAGATATTAATCTTTACTGGAAAGCATTAAATGGAAAGTATTGGATAATTATTGCATGGAAAGGATTAAATGGAAAGTATTAGATAGTAGACCACACTTCATGAGGGGAGAGGGGATGTGCTGTGTTGTAATGTAAGAAATAAGGACTTTAGAGTTTTCACAATTAATAATTTTAATAATTAATGGAAAAGTTGTAAAGTATGAGTTACTTACAAACATGATTAATAAATGAAGAAGAGACTTCAACTTTTTACTTCATTATCGTCACCAACATTGAGATTATTTGGAATCAATTTTTTGATCATCGTTTTTCGAATTTTTGAATTTAGAGAACTCTATTGGGGTTGTTTACTAAAGTCCCAAATTAGTTTATAACGTTATTTTTATTAAGAATAGTGATTTTTTAAAAAATGATTATAAAAAGTGTTAATTACTTCTTATATTGAAAATGACTTTAGCGCTATCAAAACTTACTGAACACCTAAAACTCTTGAATTTCAAAACGAACTATAACTGAAATTTCCAAAAAACTATACGTACACAAATTTGTAGCCTCTACACTATTCTTTTTCGAAATTGCAAAAATCTTTTGTAAGTCGCATTGCTGCCTGCACAGTCAGGGATTGTACACAGCTGAAAGATTCTTCTGTTCTCTACATCAACTGAACCGAAATGAAAGACGCGGCGATTGGAAATGTTCGATCTTTCGCTGGCTTCAGTTGGCACGTGGAGTGTGAGATGACGCATGCGCTACATGTGTTCGTCTGGATTCTTGATCTCTTCTGTGTTGTTCTGCACTTTTATGTTCGTACAAGGGCCTTCCCACGCCTCCATAATTACAGTATTACGATCCACCTCGTCTTCCCATCTTGTCACTGCCGCTCCATATAATTTCTATCCTTCAACGTAACGAAGAAAGAAAAGTAATGGGTGTCTTCTCCCCTCCGATCACTACGAAAATGGGTCTTAAATGGGCGAGCTTAGGTGTAGCCCTTCTCCTCCTACTTCAGTGGGGGGCCCCAACTGTTGATGCACGTGAAGGCATTATGTATGGAGAGGGCTTGCAACAACAACAACGGTCCTGCGATCCGCAGCGACTGTCTCAGTGCCGCGACTACTTGCAAAGACGGAGAGAGCAGCCATCCGAGAGATGCTGCGAGGAACTGGAAAGAGTGTCTCCACAATGCCGATGCCGAGCCATACAGCAAGTACTCGATCAATCTCAATCATATGATTCAACCACGGAGGACCTCTTCATGGATTCTGAGGCTGCACTTAATCAGCGCCGCCGCCGCGAATCGCGTCGAAGAGAAGAGGAGGAGGAGGCGGAGGAGAGAGCCGCATACCTTCCAGAAACCTGCAACATCCGCCAGCCTCCCCGCCGCTGCAACGTTCAGCGCCGTTCTCGTAAGTCTTTCTATCGATCCCTGAATGCTATTTAATATTAAACACTAGTAATTAATTCCTGTAGGTGTGTAGAGGATGCTACTGTCATTATACTGTGGACTAACACATTCTTTCATTTATTCACGATGTTATTTGTTATTGATGTTGATCCATCATCTTGTCTGGCACGTTCGCTGCTGTAAATTATATATATTTCTTCTTCAAACACTTCCAGTCCTTGCCATAGTGACTGATGAATCTAATCCATGTGCTAATGTTGTGTGTACAGGCTATTTCACATCGGGCAGCCGCTTTTAAGTACGTGGCAACCATACAGTTAGAAATAATTAATTCTTATTTGTCTATAGTAGTAATTTTCCATTTGAGGAGATTATTCTTACATAATAGGAATTAGCTAGAATATAGTTTCTCCTAATTTAGTAGTATGGTTGACAGAATCTCAACCACACTACTGTACGTCTAAGATAGAATTCCCACTACTCTAAATATAAGACAGAATTCCTATTGCTTGTATAAATATGTGTAATTTCTTCATTCATAAATATGTGTAATTTCCTCATTTATAAATATAGAATTTGATTAGAAATTTGCTATCTGCTATTTTATCTTATACCGTGTCTACTTAACTAAATAAACAAGGGAGTCACTTAATCCGCTATGAAATTGTAATTTTCCTTTTTGGAAGTGTGCATCGTCACGTTTGATTTAATGCCCATAAATTTAATGCCCAACACTGTAGCCGGATGTGTTCTCTTTTATGTAATAAAGGGCTAAATGAACGAGGAAATTCATTTTGTTTCATTTCTTTATTACAGGTTATGTCCTTTTCTTTATTACAGGTTATCTCTTTTTCTTTATTACAGGCTTAATGAACTGTAATGCAATATATGCTTTGAGGCAAAGAGATGAATTAGACTTTATTCGAATATCAAAATCCAACCAGCTTTGCATACCTCTCTTTCTTGATTATAAACTTCTAAGTAAAGTAAATCTTCTAGAAACATCTCAAAATATATTTTCGATCACAAATACAAACGTCATGAAATACCTATGTAACTCGAGTTACAGAGTGACTCTCGTTATGACCTTGGAACAGCATCGAAAGGGCGATACTGGGTTTTTGGGCAGTGTTTGCTTCTCGATATACATCAAAAAAATATACCGCGTAAAATATTCGTTGTCTTCTTTTCCTTTTGCCTACTGATGTTGCAATGTATTAATTTCATAAAGGCTAACATCATGATTAAATTATTTTCCATGCTTATTTCTTCGTTTTCCCGCATTGTCAACTTTTTCACTTTTCTTTAATGAGTCATCAATATCAATGAGCCTCTTCAATTTTCTTCTTTTGAAAAATTATTTATTAAAACATCCTCCGCACAAATTTCAATTTTGAAATCTTTTTTCAATTCCATCTGATTAAAATTTAATTATATTGGTACTTGATTTGAAGTTCTCAATTTTTCTGTTTCAAGTCTGTATTTGATTTTTCGAATTTTCCAAAGTTTTGATATTTTAAAATTTCAAATTTGGTATCTTTGATATTTTAAATTTTCAAATTTTGGTATCTTAAGTGTGTATTTCCAATTTCGAATTTTTGTGTCTGTATTTCAAGATTTCTATTTTTCATTTTTCTTTTATTTTTCATTTTTCTTGAAACTTAAGTGCGTAATCCAATTATACAATTTTTCAATTTTTGGTATTGGTATTTTAGGTCTGTATTTCAAGTTTTCAGATTTTTGTAGGTATTGGTATTTTAAGTCTGTATTTCAAGTTTTCATACTGCAAATTTTCAATTTTAAAAAATTGAATCTGTATTTAATTTTTTAAAATTTTATTCAAATTTTTGTTTTTAATTTTTTTTAATGTATTTTAGGTTTTTAATTTATTTTGAAATTTTTTTATCCTTTCAGTAGTTTTTTTTTTTGGTTTTTAATTTAATTTTTTTTCATAAGCTTTTTTAGAATATGTATTATCCTTTTGGTTAAAAGATAAATCTATAATGCCATTCAAGCTATTCATTCTAAAAAGTGAGCATGACAAACATACTTGTAGAAAAGGTGGCCCAATAACAATATAATATGGAAAATGCAAAAAAGTATGTATGAAAAATGCAAAAGAAATGAAAAAGTGTGTCCATAGAGGGCATCTTCTGATCTTCTAGATATCTTCTTTAATTTCCTTTTCATGCATGTGTTATTGATAGGTTGGTTCTCGAGAGTAAAGTTTACATTAATGACTTATCTTTTAAATTTTGAATGGATATGAAGATTCCTAATCTTGTCTATAGTGTTAATGCAACATTGGCGGTGTTGGATGCCACTAACATTGCAAGAGGATGTTGGATGCTCCTAACATTGCAAGGGGATATCCCCGATGTGAGGTCCCATTTAGACCTCACACTGTTTGGTGTAGGAGTCTTATCCAACCATATGGTCTAATCACCTTTGGAAAGATTTAAAGATATGGCTTGGTTACAATTCAACAAAAGAGAACACAACACCACTTTGGGGTAGCAAGAATGTGAGCTTTGTGAGACACCCATTGTAAGGTGTATGAAGGAGACTTCCATGACTGGTGAGGGAAACGAGCCACTGGTTAGAAAAATAATAGTACTATCCTAAAGGTGGACCCAGGAAGAAAGAGAAAGGCTTGTTGAATATGTGCAGATTAGTCTACATAATAAACAACAATCATTAAAGCATAACAACATCATTCAATATTAGCCATAGCTAAGAAACAAATTAATTCATTAACTTAGTATGTAATTAAAACAACAAATGCCATAAACATAACTAGAATAGTCTAACTGCATATATGATGCATGTATGAAGAAGTGTCGTCTCATTGAGATTTTGATTAAAAGTTCAAGATCCCAAGTACACTGTTACATAAATGAAAGATATCCAACAGTCGAACACAAAGCTACAACTGGCTTCTCCAAGGATTGATCTATCTCCTATGTCTTACAAGAGAAGCCAAGGAAAGAGCTTTAGAATCTAAGCCTTCCAAAAAGCATTTATGTTTCAGTTATGAGGAGATATTTATAACAAGTAACAATGACCTTTGAGCTTCCTCATGACTCTTTCATTCTATGATTGCTCATATTCTATACACGACTCATTACATTCCAATGTGTGGCTATTCACATTCCATAAGTGTCCCTTGGAATTCATTACATAATATTTATTACATAAGAAAAAACTATAATGGGACAAAGAGTGATCAAATGGATAAGTCATTTTCTTCTACATGGATCTCAATTGCAATGTATGTGTGCCAAGCTTTGAACTCCATGGAGATATATTTGACCTGAACTAGAAAGTCCCCAATGTAGTGCACCTTTACCTCCAATGCCTCCATAAATATGTTCTTTGAGGTTGATTGTACATTATTCCAGAGACATGAAAATTTCACATGTGCTTTGATTGGTGCAAAGGGGTACTATAGAACAATGTCTATGGTTACCTCCAAACCTTCACGTTCTGTTGCCTGCTTCATATGCTCAATCTATTGCTAGATCTCTAGGAAGATGATCTCTCTGCCTTTGATTAATTCAAGTGTACATATCAAAGGCATCCCATGCTTCTATGTTAGAGAATCAAACATGTTGTGTAGTCAATTATATGTAGCAATAGTACTGATCGACTGTTATCCAAGGTGCATGTAGTTTTTGTGGTGGAGTATCAACTGAACTCTATACATCTCTATGAAAATCATATTTTTATTCTCTAAATGTTGCAGAGCATTTGGATACTTGGCAACCCACTCTTGAAGATGATTTATTTCTTTGTTTTCTACCTTCAGGAGTTTCACCATTTCTTGTGCCTTCATTTGAATGCGAACAAGAGGAGACACCACTTGTTGTAAAAGAATAATCTCATCGTATAACCACTTCTTGTGTCCTATATTGGCCCTAATTCTTCCTACATGGTTGACTGCCATTCGACGATGTTGAAGCTTTGTGATGAAATTTGTTGATTATCTACTGCAAGATGTTCGGCCTATTGCCTCACCACAACAAGTTCTCATCTCTTCCTAACATTCTCATTCAACAAGTACTCAGAATTGTCTTGTGCCATTATAGCAAATGTAACATTTGTTTCCATAATAGTCTTGGGATTCCTTCTCGTGTTGGAGGTTATCACCTTCTCTGTAGAGACTAAGACTATATTTTTAGGATCCTTGGGGAAGTATCTTTTCCTTTGTTGCATGATCCTTTTCTTAAGTTGATCGAATGTTACACTGCATACATCCATGACTCTGTATGTCAATGGAGGTGTGATTCCCATCTCTCCAAATGGAAGATGACTACTAATGAGGGGATGTCCCTTTCGAGTGTTTGGTTCTTCCTCCATTGGCTGGATGGTATCCTCTTCTTCCAACTGTTCCTCTTCTAGTTCCTCGGTCAACTTTTCTCCTTGCAATATTTATGTTTCTTCCTCCTCCTCAGATTGCCTATGCTATTCTTCTCCCATCATTCTCCTTTATGTTTCTTCCTTTTATTAATTTTGGATCATGTCATCCTTCTTCCTCTTCTCCTCTCTGGCCTATCAAGTCATACCTGATCATCTTCTTAGGAGCTACTTTCCTTGCTTGGGGGGTTATATCCTCGTCCTCCTGCACTTGCAAGTCTTGAGATGGTTGGTCTTGGGGTGAACTGGTCTCCATCCCTAGATGTTCCTTCATGTTTTCGTTGTACTAGTTCTTTATATTCTCATCTTCTATTGTGGACATTAATGAGGACCCCGTATTATGACCAATCTTTTCACAATGTTGCCTCACAATTCACCTAGGATCTTATCCACATAAATCCTTAGCGGCGAACTATAGGTATTCCAACTCCTGTATCTTAGTTGTTGTCACCTTGTGGCTCTTTAATGCATATAATTTGATCCTCAACAAAAGGATAGGCCAAGGGGATTTCTTCCTCCTATGAAAAATTCCAGACGATCCCTTCTCTAGCTAATTTGCTACCTCTTGCATGACCACCTTGTTGGTCACATATCGCGGCATAAGATAAGGGGATATCTAAAAACTGAAACATCTAATGTATGTACAGTTTGGATCTGCAAACCAATTTGTGATATCTCGAAATGACTCCTTCACCTTATCAGTCATGCAAGGAGGATCGATTTCGAATATCATCTGAAAGATAACTACAAAGAAGTGCTCAAATAATTTGCCATACTTGCCCCTAAATCTTAGTTCTAATAACACTCAGTAGTGGAAGTAAACTGGGAACTTCTCCTTAGGGGTCCAATTCCAGTTCATTCTAGGGAACGCATACTATGCATAGATTCCATCTAAGAGAAATGCATCAATATAGAATTATGGTGCTCGGTACTCCCATAAATATACTTTCGTCTGCCCCACCTGATGTTGTAATACATATGAAAATATATCCACCCAATTGAAAGCTCTTCCACGTGTCACCATCATATTGATTTCATATATCCAATTATTTTCGAACACCTCATCGTTCTTGCACCCAAACAACTGACAATACATGGTTATCAAATACTGATATACATCTTTGAGGATCTTTGTTGGATAGACTACAGATTGGCGATGAAAAAACTTGGTAGGCTCTTGACACCATGATTTGATAATGTCACTTGTGTCAAGGGTAGCCCATGCGATTAGAAGTCATCATTTTCATATTCATTTATCTTGAACATCTTTTAATATGTTTGCATGTCTCCACCATAATAGGTGGCAAGCTGACCGCCACTCTCATTGTGAAGCACAAGGTGAAACTCATCCATATGTGTAATGATCCATTCAATCACTTCTGCACATGCCATGACCAGGAATTTGCATGTGATCATATGCATCCTAGACTTCTTGATGTTGATGTATGCATGCAAATCTTTTAATTCCTTAGCAAACTTCTCCTGCATGAATGTGTTGTAAAGCTTGCTCCATGTGACTTGTGTAGTATTATCAATAAAGCACTGGGTGTATGCATATATGGGAATGTTTGGCTTTATAACTTCAACATGTTCATCAGTGCTTTCTTGTGAGAGTTCTTTGGAAATCACTTTACGAGGCAACATGGCCCCAAAATATGATGACAAAGTGATAATACTTGTAGCATGAACACATTTTTGTGGAAACACACTCATAATGAAAATATCAACTTAAAACAACCTACTTATGCATCAATAGTTGTAAATCATGTACAAAGAGCTGTTACATGTGATTGGGCGTGAAAACATATAACTAGAATAAAAAATGACTTGCATGTATGATAAAATAGGTATGCAAACTAGGAAGGCACACTTTCAAATAACGAAGGGATATGCATGGTCATTCATGGTTTTGCAGTACACTCATGTTCTCAAGAAAGTGGAGAAAAAAAACTACGGCACATTGTCGCTTTTAGAAGGGTTGAAGGGGTGAATTGTTGGGTCTTCGGGCCTTCACCATGTGCTCATGTGCTCAAGGAGAAAGGGAGGGTGCACTAGAGCACTCTGAAGGGACAAAGGATGATGCAGTGAAGTATTCAAGCCTTCGAGGTGCACTCATGCATTGAAGATCAAGGAGGGCAAACTGTCGCATGCCAAAGGGATGAAGGAAGATTCTTTGTGTCTTCCTGATTTGCTCATGTGCTCAAGGGAGGGTGTAGTTCTTTAGGGTGAAGAAGTGTGCTCAAGGGAAAAACTTGATCATTCAAGGTGTCATTTTTAAGATTGATCGGGCTTCAAGCTCAAGAAGTGTGCTCTACCTATTGGAAGCTCAAAAAAAAGTTTAAACAATAATATTTGATGAGTAGTATTGAGGAGAAGAAATATGTAAAAGGTTATATAGTTGTTGTCACATTCATGGTGAAATATGAAAAGGTTGAGAATGTGAAGAGTTTCTGCATGCAACAACATATTAACGCTTTTTGCATGAATATTGAGCATAAACAACAGCAAAAGAATTGAAAAACAAGGAACAAAAGAAAGAAAAGCAAGAATGATAGTGAAATCATGTAAAAGATTTGACATGAAAACTTACTTGTAGCATTGGTTGACGAAGAATTTCTTGATTCCCAACTATGCACCCAACCCAAATGGAATGATTATGTAAATGAATGATTAACTGATTTGATTTAAAGAAGTTAACATGAAAAATTGATTAATGCATGGGCGTTTGTTAATGAGTGAAAGGATTAGTTAAGAGAAGTTAAATGGGATCCTATTTTCTAGGAGTGTGCCCACATACAACAGGATGG
The DNA here is from genome assembly GCA_000404065.3 of Pinus taeda. NCBI lineage: Eukaryota > Viridiplantae > Streptophyta > Pinopsida > Pinales > Pinaceae > Pinus > Pinus taeda. The sequence goes on along the minus strand of APFE030224685.1, from coordinate 64,557 downwards.
CTCATGCATGCTCCAAGAAGAGAACATGTCTTCAAAAAAAAGGAGTGCATTCAAGTATGGCGGACTTGAATGACATGAACGAGTGCACTCAAGGATGGCATACTTCTTCCACCTGAAGGAGTTCTCACTTTGGTCGCATGTATTCACGAACTTCGAGTGCACTTTTTATTTTTTGAGTGATTTTCTTGCTTTTGTTCACTTTTCTTGTGCTTTTGAGTATTTTTTGATTGTGTGCATGGCGAGAAGGCAAATTTCTAAGTTAATATAAGTGATGGATTCACCTAACCATGGACTAACTATCTCAAGCACTTCTAATGGCTAGGTGACTATGGTTAGGAAATATTGACTTAGGAGAGTGTGACACTAGGAAAAAATAGAAGAACAATAGATAAAACAATGTGACAACAAAAAGGAACTTCAAATGACAATTGATGTAGGCTCCAAAATTAACATAGGAAAACAATTTAGAGGGTCATTGTCACAATAACAACACTTGGCAACACACTTGGAGAACCCCAATTTCTTTGAAATTGTTTCACTATAGGTGCAAAGTCTCATTTCTTCAGGTAGTATTGATTCAGTTAGTGTGTTACATTATCTCACGATTCTTACCCGATTAAAGATATATCCTTCTCCATTCCATTACTCGGTGTAACACAACATAAAGTGGGCCATATCATTGTCCTATCGATGTAAGTAAGGGTAATATAGAATGGTGAATTTAAAATAATTAGAGTATGAGTTTTACATCTCTGGAATTGCTCTACTGTGAATAGGCCTGGACAATACCCCGTCGAAGTCTATTTAGGAACACAAATGTTTCTTCACTTCTAGCAAGCCTGGATAGTACCCCAATGAAGTCGCTTCAACTCCCTACATAGGAAGCCTTTCTCTTATTTCACCATTTATTTTCTTATATTTTAAAATAGGATTATGCATAAGCACTTATTATTTTTCATCAGGTGGAAGATGGATCGTGACTTATTGAGAAAAGAAGAGGTTGCTCCTTCAGAGATTAGATTTATACCTCTTATTCTTTGATGGCTAAGCATTTTTCCCTTATCTTACTCTACACAAATATATAAGAAAGGACATATTATTCATGAACAATGTCGAGTATAGGAAAGAGAATCCTAAATGAATGTGGGTGTCATGGCTTTCTTTTGTCTTCCCAACAAAAGGATCATATTCTCCATAGGAAAATCATTGACTCGAAAGATGTAAACCAAAACACAAAAGAGTGTAACAGATAATCCAATGGTTTCATGTTGTCACAACTTGGCATTCAAAAAATATTAGCCATGTCATCTCAAAGCTCAAAATCAACTTTCTTCAAAGTGAAACAAACCAAGAGAATAAAATCAAAACATGAAAGATTAAAACACACAACAAGAATTCAATGTCCGAAGCTAATGTCCAAACCTAAATAGTACAAGGTTGGGTCATGTAAAGTGGAATTTCTAGTGCAACCGTAAAAGATACTCCTAACCTTTGAAATGAAAGATGTGATCGTGTAGAACAAAAAAAAAACAACAATGTAGTGAAACAAAGAAAGTGCGCAAACATCTGCACTGGAAAATGTAAACAAGAAGTGCAACCACAATGGTGTATTGCACTCAATGGCTCTTTCAAATGTAAAAATCCACAACAGTAATAACTAATAGGCTTGTGACCATACAAAACTTGAAAAATCGTATGTAAATGCAGGACATGAGACATGGGTCCAGACTGAACAAAATATTCTAATGAGTCTGCAATAGGATGATGGAAATAGCCTTTACAGAAAGATAAAGAAGAAAGACTAAATAAAGATAGGTTCATGACATAAGCAATTTTATCATGTTGACCAAAATCCATGTTGTTGTGTGAAATATATTCTTTGATGAATGATGAAAAATATTCTTTAAGATTATTCTCTATTTCTACATTACAGATTAGAAATTTGCTTGAAATGGGATTTAGTTGTTTAAGTTCAAAAGTGAAATTAAATTTCCTCCCTTTGGGGTTGAAGAATTTTACGTGAATAAAATGAGCATCCCTTAAGAGAGAGATAACATCCCATGTCATGACATTAGTGATAAAATGGTGCAAAAGAATCAAGAGCTGACCAAAATCACAAATATCATGAAGGTGACAGGAACTTGACATAACCATCAATGTAGGATGAAGTGTCCTACTCACCTGACTTAGATTTGAATTACATGGAAACACAATTAGCTGCTTACCAAAATGAGATTCAATAGATAAATAGTTAGATTCAATAGAAGATAATATTCAATATTACTGCAAAAATCTTCAAGATAAGCATGTCAACTTCTTGATCAAAATGAGGTATACCTGAAAGAAAATACTCAATAATCACATCATGCTTCATTTGAAATTGTTTCAAATCGAAACCTTCATGTAAGAAGAAACATTCATCCACTTTACCTGAATGATCATGATTGCATAATTCAGAGAAAAGGAAATCATCAGGGTCAATGATCATCTAAGGGTTCAATTTGATCAATGGGTGAAACATCGACTGAAGGAATATAAAGATATAGATATTCTTTATTGATAAGATAAAACGAATCCCCATTAGGGACAAGATGTGAAATAAAAATTAATTATTCATCGGCGAATTGATCTTCCGGTTGAGTGATTGATTCAGTTCCAACATATAGAACATCAATAAGGGGAAGACACAGAACGAAAGGTAGGTCTAGTTCTTCCTTAGGATATTGAAATTATTTTTGATCAAGGGTAAATAATGAATTAGACTCAAAATATTTCCTTGACATCCTAACCGAGAAAGGAAACTTCTCATCCAAGAAATTCTAGTCCAAGTCCTCATTTGGAAATTGATAACAAATATATAGGAATCGGTTAAAAAAATGTTCAAGATATTCATTCCATTCCATTCTAAGTTGATCAATTTCATCAATAACATCTTTATACTCATAATTGTCAAAAACATGACAAATCTCATTAACAAAATATTTGAAAGATGTGACAGAAGAAGTGGGTAAATAATAACACCATTGCTCCACACGACCATACAATGTTAGGGTAAACAATCATCCAAGGATTTTTTCAGAATAAACACCACTTGAAAAACTAAACTGAACAAAATAAACTGTGTAATCAAGTACAATTACTATACCATTTCCATTAAATTTATAACGTGAAAAGTTATGTAGAAAGTTCGCAGGGATCAAAATATCTAAATCTTCAAAAAACACCTCAGAACTATGATTTGGAATGAAACCATTAAAGGTAAGAGGCTCGAATAGACTTCGAAGTCTTACCTTTTCATCTGCACCACCTTCTTGCACCAAAGATGTTGATGGTGCTGGATGCCACCAACATTGTAAGGGGATCTACCCAATGCGAGGTCCCAATTAGACTACACACCATTTTATGTAGGGGTCCCATCTAGTCATACGATCCAACCACCGTTAGAGAGGTTTAAATATATGCCTTGGTAACAATTCAACACAAGAAAACACAGCACCAATTTGGGGTAGCAAGAATGTGAGATTTTTGGGACACCCAATGTAAGGTGTACAAGGGATACTTCCATGACTAGTGAGGGAAATGAGCCACCAATTAGAAAACTAATAGTGTTATCCTAAAGTGGGACCCGTAAAGAAAGAGAAAGGCTTGCTCAATACCTATAGATTAGTCCACATAATAAACAACAATTGTTAAATCATAACAACACTCATTCAATATTAGTCATAGCTAACTAACGTATTATTTCATTAACTTAGCATGCAATTGCACCAACATATACCATAAACATAACCAGAATAGTCTAACTACATCTATGATACATGTATGAAGAAATAACGAATCATTGAGCTTCTGATTAAAAGTTCAAGATCCCAAGTACACTTTTACATAGATGAAACATTGTATCCAATGGTGGAACACAAAGCCACAAATTTCTTCTCCAAAGAATGATCTATCTCATATGTCTTACAAGAGAAGCCAAGGAAAGACCTCTAGAATCTAAGCCCTCCAAAACGCCCTTATGTTTAAGTTATGAGGAGCTATTTATAACAAGCAACAATGACCTTTGAGCTTCCTCATCACTCTTTAACTTCTATGATTATTCATATTATATACATGACTCATTACATTCCAATGTTTGGCTATTCACATTCTACACGTGTCCCTTGGACTTCATTACATAACATTTATTACATACGACAAATTACAAATGAGACAATGCCTATATAAGGCAAAAATATAATGGGACAAAGACTCATCAAATGGATAAGTCATTTTCTTTGACATGGAGCTCATTTGTAATGTATTTGTGCCAAGCTCTGAACTCCGTGGATATGTCTTTGACCTGAACTTGCAAGTCCCCAATGTAGTGCATTTTTACCTCCAAATCCTCCATCAATATGTTATTGCAAGTTGACTGTACAGTATTCCATAGCCATGACAATTTCATATGTTATTTGATTGGTGCAAATTCGTAATGAAGAATAATGTCTTTGGTTACCTCCAAACCTTCCCATTATGTTGCCTACTTTATCTGCTAGATGTATTACTAGATCTCTAGGAAGATGATCTCCCTGCCTCTAATTGCTTCAAATGTATCTATCGAAGGAATCCCATGCTTCTTTATTACAGACTCAAATGCATTGTGTAGTTGACTATATGGAACAATAATACTGATTTATTTTTCTCTAGGGTGCATGTATTTTTGGTGGTGGAGTATTAAGTTAACTCTATAAATATTTTTGGAAATATGATATTTCTTCTCCACATGTTTTGGAGCATATGCATACTTCGCATCCTAATCCTGAAGATGATATACTACTTTGTTTTCTACCTTAAGGATTTTCACCTATTCTTGTGCCATATTTTGAATTTCAAAAAGAGGACAAACCATTTGCTATAAACAAATCATATCATCGTATAATCATGACATGGTGTCCTCCATTAGCCCCAATTCCTCCTGCATGGTTGACTACCAAGGTGCTAATTCTTTGTGATGACAACTGTTGATTCTCCGTTGTAATATGTTATGCTTGTTGCTTCGCCCCAACAAGTTATCTTCTCATCATGATATTCTCATTCAATAAGTACACAAGATTATCATGTGTTATTGTAGAAAATGCAACATTTGTCACCATAATAAATTTTAGGTTCCTTATCATGTTGGAGGTTATCACCTTCTCTATAGAGACTGAGACTATATTTTGAGGATCCCTAGGGAAGTAGCTTTGCCTCTTTTGCATGATCCTCTTCTTAAGTTGATTGAACATCCACTACATACATCCCCGTCTCTCTCTTCTAGTGGAGGTGTGATCCCCATCTCTCTACATAGAAGATGAGCACCTATGAGGGGATGTTCTTCTAGATTGTTTGGTTCTTCTTAAATTGGCTAGATTTTATCCTATTCCTCCAACTGTTCCTCTTCTACATCCTAATTCAACTTTTCTTCTTCCAATATCTGTGTTGCTTCCTCCTCCTAGGATTGCCTCTAATTTTATTCTTCTATCATTCTCCTCTCTTCATCTTCCTCTTGTTTCTTCTAGAGAAACTCCTCCTGCTTCCTCCTCTCCTCTTCTTCTTATGTTGGTCTCTTCTCCTGCTATGTTGAACAACTCATGTGTTTAAAGGATTGGATTTCCATTTCTTGTTTCTCTCCTGTCGAGTATACTTGATCCTCTTCTTAGGAGCTACTATCCTTGCTTGGTCAGTTATCTCCTCCTCATCCCGCACTTGCAAGTCTTGATTTGGTTGGTCTTACGGTGAAATGTTATCCGTCCCTCGATGTGACTTCATGTTTTTTTGTACTAGTTCTTTATTTTCTCATATTCTCTTGTGCACATTAATGAGTACACTGTATTGTGACCAATCCTACTCCTATATCTCAGTTCTTGTTGCCTTGTGGCTCTTCAAGTTATATATTCTGATCCTTAATGGAAGGATAGGCCAAGGGGCTTTCTTCTTCCTGTGAAGAATTCCTGACAATCCCTTGTCTAACTGATTTTATACCTCTTGCATGACCACTTTGTTGGTCACATATCACAGAATAATATGAAGGGATATATGACAACTAGCACATTTGATGTATGTATTGTTAGGCACAGAAAACCAGTCCGTGATATGTCTAAATAACTCCTTCACCTGATCATTCATGAAATGTGGATTGATCTAGAATATGATCTCAAAGATAACTGTAAAGAATTTCTCGGAAAATTTCTCATACACACATCTAAAGCTTAGTTCTAATATCCCTTTGTAGTGGAAGTTAATTGAGAACTTATCCTCAAGGGTCTATTTCCAGTTTATTCTTGGGAATGCATACTATGCAGAGTTTTCGTCTAAGATAAATGCATACATGTAGAGTTTTGATGCTTGATTCACCCATTAAGATGCTTTAACTTGCCCCACCTGAAACTGCAATTCGTATTATAGTATATCCTTCCAATTGAAAAATATGTCACATGTCACCACCATATTGAGCGTATATATCCAATTCTCTTTGAACACCTTAAAATTATTGTGCAAAAACAACCAAAACTACATGGCTATAAAATACTGATATACATCTGTGACGATCTTTTTCAGGTAGATTGCAGATTGGCAATGGCGAAACTTGGCAGGTTCTTGATACCATGATTTGATAAGATCACTTTTGTCAAGGGTAGCTATTACATATCCAATTGGGCACATCACTCCCATCATTTAGATCAGTACCGTTGGGGTCAATCAAACCCTCATTCAGTTGCTACATGCCCTAGACATGTCAAAACTTTGAATGCCTCCTTCCTTCAAAGTTTCTTGGCTTGAATACCTTGAGAAATGCCTCCTTGAGGGACCAGTGCAGCTTTCAATAGGGGTAAGTGCACTTCAGTTTAGGTAGGCCCATGTCAAGGTTCTTTCTAGAGCAATTAGACCCACTTTGACCCGCGCTGGGCGAGATTGAGCAAAATTCACATAGGGTTATGGGAATATTATTATCTTCTGGAGCCATCTAGAATATTCCCACAATTATCATCTCCTATGAGCTCGAAAATGGATAGGGAATGAGTTAAGTAACCTCCCATCCTCTCATCCCTTCCTCCGTGGTAGTTGACTCTAATTTTGGAAGGACATTCAATACCCTCATTTATGACCAAACCTCCTCCATTTTCCCATAAATCGAGCACTCATCTAAGTGATCAGGGGTTGGACTTTGTGAATTTGTAAGGAGATATTGTTGGTGTGAGGATTGAGATTATAAGCAAGTATTGTTATGCTGTCGGAGTGCTGTGCTATTGATGTGATTTTAGTTAGAACCCAAGTTGGAAGAGTGATAATGGATCAGACTTCATCGTTGTAATTCTTCCTTCTACTTAATAAAGTTGTTTACACCTTTTCCCATATGATTATCTTGATATATGATGTTTATATGTGTGAATGTATCTGATTCAATTTATATGTTTATATGGTTATATGTGTGAATGTCTTCTATTTATGCTCGCAGGTACTTTCTGAGTGAGTTAAGTTTGAGGAGGAGTGATGAGAAATATACAAAGGTGATAAGAGGAAAGCGAAAGAACAAGTAGTTCCTTTTATTCCCTTCTCTTATTTATCATCTATAGAAAAAGGATAAGCACTTAAAATCTATTGTTCTAGGTATAACTACCTACCTAGGGAATTAGTATTTATCCGTAGATGAAAAATTCCACATAAAAAATTGGCAACTCCATTGGGGAACGATCATCATTCCAATAGTTTACCTTAATCCTAGTACACCCTAGTAGAACTTAATTTCTTCCATGATCTTGTTTCAGCCTTTTTGAACTATTTTTTGGTGACAATTGTGCTTGTAAGCCCCTAGGACGACCTCTTTGGCACCAGCATAAGTTTGGTCTAGAGACAGAGCACTGCAGAACACCCTTGGCTTGAGGGCAGTGCTCTGAAGTGAATTTTCTCCCATTGAAGGCTATGTTGATCCTCCTTAGGAAAAAAATCCCTCCTTTGAGTCGATTTTTTGCCAAATTTCCTTTTGTTTCTGTTTGCTGAAAGGTCAATGATGCTTGTGTCACTGAAATCAATTTATGTTTCCTTTGCTAACCCTACTTTGTCCTTCACTATTTAGTGTTTCTTAAATGATTTCTTTATCACTATCAATTCATTGTCAAAGCTAGTTTATAGTCGATTAATCTTTGTTCAAAAGAAACTGTCATAAAAGTCTTCATTTCTTTCGAAATAGAACTGTCGTAAAGTCTTCATTCTTGCAAAACGATTGATTGATTATATGGGCATTAGTTTCCTTTTGTTCATCACAACATTAAGGGAATTGAAAAGAAAAACTTGCATTGTGCATTAAAATATTTTGTGTGTGCTCATAGGAATAGTTTAGGGAAATTGCATTAAATGTGTTTGTTGCTCTTTGATTACAAGAATCTAATTGCTCTATCCCTACTAGCTAAGGTTTCATTGTCAAAATTTAATGAAAAGGATGCTTATCATATTAGTGGCATTCTAAGAATTGAAAATACATCACATGGTGAACCTTGAAACGAAAATTCTTAATCAAGATCAACTTAAAATTAACATCAATTAACCTAATGGAGCATTGTCACCTAATGCAAAACATTTAGAGGTCCTAGGGTAAAGAAGTGTTTTAGTGTCGTAAAACATAGCAGTTGTCGCTAACTTGTCTACAATACATTCCGAGTTTGATACCTCATTCCATGTACGTGAGTATATCATAGCTTTTCCACGTACCTTTGGGTATATAGGGCGGTGTTAAAATACGTAAAGTATATGGGAATGCTTTCACTGTGCGGTTTTACTTTAGACAACGCTAATACAGATTGGGCCTCCATGTATTTTCAGGTATATATGGGAGTACAACACTAGTTTTAATCCATCCTTAGGTAACCGAGTCGACCACCTTATACACTATAATACATCGAACACAAGAGTTGGGGAGATTTCCTGCCCGTACTTCTTGGTTCGCAAGGAGGTATTTTGCAATTCACAGTTGCTTGGTAAACCTTTTTTCCTACCTTACCCCTTTTCGTTTATTTCTTTTTTGTAATAAAGTCAACCAACAATCGTGGAGGAAAATCAACCCTTACCCCATCGTTCACGCAGAGCAATGAGTAAAATGCCTTTATCGCCCAAAGCTACAATTATCCAGTCGAAGTGGTCTCGTTTGACTGGATCCAATACTTCACAAGCTTTTGGATCTTCATCTGAATTACTAGGAACACCTATACCAATAAGTATTATGACTCGAGTAATTCCTACGGTTACTGGTATATCTGTTACTGAAGTGGAATCTCCACAATTACCTGAGGAAACTAGAACTGAATCTAGTGAAACGGTAACCCAAGTTGTTCAACAACAAGTTGATTCTCAATCCAAAGTTGTTCAATAAGAAATTACTTTTGAATATGAATCTGTTCAACCAGAAGTTGATCCTGATCCTATCACTATTCAATCAGAAGTTACTTATGAACTAGAAGTTGTTCACGAAGCCCAAACTGAACTTGTTCTTTTACCAGAACATTTGGATCTTGAGGTTGAACAGCCAAAATTTATTACCTTACCAGAAGAAGATCGATTGATACATCCTCAGAAATCCGTAACTATCAAGGCTTTCTCTTTATCTCAGCAATAAATACCGGAAATCTATTATGGACCAGATGGTGAAATTCTTCCACCTAGTTTGATTTTGATAGAAGAGGAACTTGAGGTAGAATCACCCAGAACTCCATTCCATTTTGGAACTGGACTTTATCTGTATCCTCATACTCCTCATTTTACTCCTCCTTTTGATCCTGATTACTTTTAAGCACCCGTTGATTCATTAGGAAACTTATTTGGACATTTGATTATGGCAGAGTGAACATCCCAGATCGTACCATCTATTACAGCTATGGAAGAATCTTCTACCGCAACCTCTTTGATGTTTACTACGACACCTAAGTCACACTTATATGGTGTTCGGTCCATTGCATCAGGTTACCAATGTTTATCGGGAACCCACTCAGGTGTTTCTTCTAGCCCTTGGTCTTCACCAATGTCCTCTACATGAATTTTATCTGGTTCCTCATTAACAGATACCGGATAGCTGGACTGATCATGTTCACATCAAGCTAGTTCATCTGGTTACTATCCTATGTATCCGCTTTACACTAGACTACCCCCATATGAAGAAAAATCTGCACATTCTCCTTATCCTCCATTTTTTGGGGGGAAACCATATGTCGATATGTCGTCGTCTTTAGTTCAGCCTAGAATGACTATCTGTCAGTGGAAGCCAACCATGCCCATTCACCCTAGGCTTGTGTATCCATCACAACCTATGCAATATGTCTCATCCATACCTACAACACCTATTGTTACAACTTTACCGTAGTCACAAGCTTAGATTGTTGTATCTCAACCTGTGCAAGCTGGCCCTTCAACCTCAGACCCCCAAGTTTCAGGTATATAGATCCAACCTTCTCAGGCAGTTTTACAACAACCACTTGTGTTTAGAGTCCAATAACTTTAGGCTAGTTTACCTTTTACTGGAATTACTTAGACTTACACTGGTTTAGTGTATTCACAACCTGATCAACCTTACATTGGTGGGCAACAATCGTTAAATCAACAACAATAATAGTTGTTTCAATAGCCTTGGCAACCCCAATATCAATAGCAACAATTCCAGCAATACCAACCTCAACATGGACTTGGACAATAAGCTTATGCTGGGTTTGGTCAGGCACAAGTTTATCCAGGTCTTGTCAGCAAACCTATGCTGGGATTGGACAATAGAAAATGTATCCTAGCGCTCAACAACAACCTTATGTTGGATTTTCTCAACAAACTTACCCTTATCAAGGTTACCAACAGTAGATGCCCTATGCTAGTATGTAAAGGCCTACTACCCAGGAAATTCCATCTTACCCTGGATATAATCAACCTGACCTCAATAGATAGTTGGCTTTTGTTGCGACACTTGAATTACCAGATATAAACTGGCTAGATAGTTGGCTTTTGTTGCGACACTTGAATTACCAGATATAAACTGGCTCACCAATGACCCAATTCATTATGCACTTTGGTGGCTGGTTATTCCTCATAAGTTACCTTCCGATATTCTGAAATTCAATGGAAACCCTTGAGAAGACCCGTCCAACAACGTCACGACTTTTCATTTATGGTGTTCATCAAACTCCTTGAATGATAATTCTGTTAGACTACGTCATTTCCAGAGCGCTTATTGTTCCGGCTGCGAAGTGGTAGATTGAGTTACCACGAGCTTCTTTTGATAACTTCATTGCCTTAGCTACCATGTTTTTAACCCACTTCCAGTTACCCATACGATATGAGACTGGAATGGAACTATTAACCAACTTTAAACAAACTATTGCTACTCATATTTCCGATCATATTCACGAGTGGCATCATCATCATCGAATGGTTAAGAGTTACGTTCCTCATTAGCTTTTGGCTGAGTGGTTTATAAAATTCTTGTTGCCTTCTATCATTGAGGATGTGGCGAAAGGTGGAATTGTAACTGAAGAGCAAGTAATTTCTCATTCCCAATATTTGGACTTGATTTATACACAGCTTGGCACGCTCTATGACAAGATCCAAAATGTACCCTGACCAGCTTTCACTATTCCTCCTCCACCATCGAGTAAGGACTCTCATTCCGGTGATGGTGTGATTGGTTCTATTATGCTCCTATACCAATAGGTGTCATATTTCATGGTTGACTTGATGAGCTCTAAAATATGTTCATTCCTTTCCTTGTTGCAAAGGTTTTCCATATTGTCAAAAAATCAAATTTTTTCTTTTTTAAATGTAAAGAGGGTATGCCCTAAAAGAAAAATCAAAGGGTAAAAAGTATAAAATGGTCAAAAAAGTGAAAGAAATGAACCCCAAACAAAAGTAGACCAGGAAAGTTTGCAAGTCTAAATGCCACTACTATTTCATTTTCTGTAATAAGTAATTGTGTGCAGCTTGTTAGACTTATGCCACAATTGATGAAGGGTTAAACAGTTTAAACTTGGCTCATTCATCTTTCAATTTCATGTCTTCGATATAGAGAATAAATATCTGACCAAACAGTGTAATTTTGGCAGATAAGTAGATAGGTAGCGTAAATAAAAGGAGCTCAACAGTGTAATCTGAGCCCTTGGATGTAATAAGTGAAAACTTAGGTAGGATTGCCATGTAAAAGAAAAAGAAGATGGATAAGGGTTTTCCAGTCTAAGTGCACCCAAATAAAGAAGAAAAAATTCTAGGCTAAAGTAGGTAGGGTAGGTAGATGGTGTTGCAGAATGATACCTATGATGGAAAATGCTTCTAAATGTGTTAAATTTTACTTTTATCACAAAGTATAAGGCATATATTACACTTGATGCTGTTCAAGCAAGGAAAGATTAAATAACTAACTTCCATTCATATTTTTCCCTAAAGATTTCACTAATTCCCCTAAAGTATTAAGGTCTTTGAAAGTCAAAGGGGCTCAGAGCATTTCTCTGACTTATGTAGGGACCAAACCCTCGACCAAATGATTTAAAAGCCTGAGTACTCATAAATCATCCATCAATCATTCATTTCATTTCATAAAGTTTTCCTACGTAAAATCCTATTTTACTTAGGAATAATGATAATATCACCTAAGAACCTCTTATTCATAATTTAGCCTAATTCAAATGTAAACTTTAAAGTTTCAACTTGGCGCTTTCATTTCAAAGTCATATTAACCTCTAACTATTATTGTATAAACCCCAAAAAATACATTTACCCTTCCCATATTATGTAATTAAATAAAACCCCCGCATTACTATATACCTCACCCCCCGGTTAGTTATAACCATAGTCATAAGGTAAAAGAGGGATTAATAATCTTATTTGAAGTTTGTCAATAACCTTCCCCACCATGCTATAACAGAATTAATTAACCATTCGGGTTAATTAATAACCTACCCTGACCAATCGCATTCACCCCGATTTGGTTTATTAATTCATGAAATACATTGGGCCCGCCTCAGTTAACAACCCGCCATGTCCGACACCCATCAACCATTCGATCTCAACCTTTTCATCCGATGGTTGACGATCATATCGCGACCCCCCTTACCACCGAGCTTTAACTCATGATCGCTCGGCGGTTTTCCACCGTACCTCCACCATGTGTCGCGCTCCCAACATGCTCGCTCACCCATCGCCCGAAACCACTTAACCCCAAAAGCGGTGCAGGGTAAACCACTTACCACCCTCTGCTAATGACAATATGTCCCATCACAATGCCGTCATCTGCCCAATTAATGCCAAAATCACCTGCCAAACTGAATTTCGTTAAAAAAAGACGAAATGTAATTTCCGCTGTAGTTTTCTTTGTTGAAGCTCGCATGCAAAATAATGACTAAAGCCACTGTATCATCTTTTCAACTCCCACCCGGCCAAAGAAACCACAGCAATGCACTCTGCAATCCATCATTCGACTTGCAGTTACACAATTTTACTCCTTAATCTAATTATTTATCCATTTTACCAGTAACCCTGTAATTTCAATTTTGCACTGAAAATTCTACCCATGAAAGCCGAATTCAAGTAAAAAACAGTCCGTAGCTTCCATAAAGAGACAACAAAACTACTGTTTAAGTCCATTATTTCCTCAGAAAGCCCAAATTCCAGTTTGAATACACAAGAACCAAATATGGAAGCCCCCATAGCCCTGAATGTCGCGCCTATGAATGCACCTCATAAAGACGTAGATTATTTACCCTTGACTGACAAAGATTTCCAAATAAAATATTTATCTGGTGACATGAACCATCTCCAAGCCTTCTGCCAAGTCAGGCATAGTCATCTAAACAACACTAATATTTTCGGAGTGTGGGGATCTAATGTTCCCATGTATTTCTTCTCCTGAGTCCATGTGTTCCCGGACCTCATTCATCAATGTTGTGCCAACTATGACCCTGTCCATAGAGCAGTCATGTCCCCATCCCAAACTGTTCTTTTTCCCATAACTACTACGTCTATTAATGAAATGATACAGTGCCACTCCACTGAGCCACTTGCTCGTCTTTCCATGGGTTATCTGCTTGAAAAATCTTGTCAATAGACCAACTCAGAGATAACCCGTATTGCTCAGATATTCATGAAACCAGACTGCCAGCCCCAAGGCCCACCTCCCTATTTGCATGCCTAGTTCACTGAAACTGGAAAACTCATTGTTGACATGATATCCCTAATCTTGGGATTTAAGTCCAATGAATTTGTTGATTAGATCACCCTAGTTCTACTGTCAATGTTTACCCCAGGACAACCCCCTGCTATCAAATATGACTATGCCACTTTGATTGCCAACAAAATCAATGACCAATTCCTGAATTTGGATAGAAAAGGAGTTTCCAAATACACTTATTTTATATACCATCTTTTGTTATATCATCATCCAGAAAGCTTTTCTTTCCCCATCAAGAAATTGGACTCAAAAGGAAATCGAAGGTCTGTGATCTTTTGGAGTTCAATCTTCCACAATACCTATGAGTGTCCTTATACTTATAATGAGTTCATTGATTGGTTCATACATCCAACTTCCACTCTACTGATAGGAGCTCCCCCTCCTAGAATCTCTAGTGACATGAAAAAGATTTTGCAGCTCTCTAAACAGTAAAGGATAGGTGACTAGTACCTGTACCAAAATCACACAGAAATCAGAATTTATGGGTGTGAACTTTTCCCTTTCAAGCTGCCTCAATATGTGCCCATGAGATTATTTGCACTATAGTATTTCAGATAGATCATAAAGGTAGATTTAGACCATTTTTGTAATGCAAAGAAGAAGGCTCAGTTAAGAATAAAGAACCAGTTAGGCCCTTATGTCATCCATTCTATGGATGCATGGCAAGATGCTAAAAAGATGCTAGAAGACCAGCTTAAATTGAAGAAGAGCTTTTGGTTGGTGCCATATGGCCCAAATAGTTTCATAAGTGACAGAAGAGTAAAGAGCAGGCTATCAGTTTATGTACATCATAGGATCCCAAAAATTGAACAGTATGGAAACTAGGATGAATGGGCAGAAGAGACCCTAATAGAGGAAATTAGTGAAAAAGAAAAGATGGAAACTACTATGAAAGATCTTGAAAAAACCCTTCACCTAGACTCTTTTTGACAGGTATCTTTCAAGCTTCCTCAACAATCAGGAGTTGGTACATTCCCTATTGGAACTTCCCAGTAGCCTGCACAAGAAACCAGCGTTCCAGTCACAGGGACTTCCAAAGGCAAAGAGGTAGATACCACAGAGCACCCTACAATGACAGATCAGCCAATAATGTCAAAAGAACAGAGTCAGAGGAAAATTCCTCCAGCCCAAACTAAAGCAGCAGAAATTCCTACATTACAGATTCCTCTAAATGAGGAAAGGAATAGGAAGAGAGATAGAGAAACCACCACACCAATCAGTGGACCTGCAGAACAACCAAGAGCAAAGAGATAATGATTGAATCCTCTGTCAGAAGAGGAAATTATTGAAGAAACCATAGACATTCAGAGAATAGAAAGGGTAGTCAGTCAACAGACTTCCCTGGTGGTAGAAACATCAGCTAGCTCACAAAGGCAGGAGCTGGAAAGACAGCACATCGTAGAAGTATCATCCACCAGGCCACAAAGCAAACAAGCCTCTGACATCAAAAGGACATTCACAGAGATAAAGGCTGGGAATGATCCAATAGGGCTTCAAATTTACAATCAGTATCTTAAAATGGCCTGCACAAACTAGCAAAGATTAATGTCAGCCTATAACATTAAAGAAGGCAAAATGATAATGAGTTACTTTAAGCCAAAGGTGCAACAACCACAGTCAGCAGCTGATTACATCATGACAAATTTGGAGGTCCTAGCCAAGGATATTCATCCTATGGACTAGATTGAACTTCACAAACAAACTGGAGAAATGGTCTACTCCACACTGGCTGATAAAGCAATGCTGGCCCACAAACTGAAAAATTCCTTGGACAATACAAAAGCTCAGTTACATTTAGAGAAAGCCTCTTCTCTAGCCAAGGATAATAGGATCAAAGCTTTAGAAGAAATCATCATTGAATTGGGACATAATCCCAAAGATGCTAAAGGAATAAAGGCATTAATCAAGAAGAAAGAAGAGGACATTGCTACCCTAAGAAAACAATTGACACTGCCCCCTTCCATGCATCCACACACTGCAGAAGTTATACAACAAAAATCAGAAGAGGAGATGATGGACTTGCTCATGAATAATAATGAAAGATTAAATGATACAGATCAGGCATTGGAAAAAGCACTGAAGGAAAAGCAGGGAAAATCGACCTCCCAGCCTCCTGAAGTAATCCCCATAGTCTCAACAGTAGTCCCTTCAACACTTGGAACAACATTAGCTCCAAATGTCCCAACAGCCACAACAGACATAATCATAGGTACATCAACAGCAGGAACAACACCAGGCAGCAGTACTAATATGAGCATAGAAGAATTGATAAAGGCCATGGAAGAATTGAGATTCCAAGTGTCAGAATTGAAACAAGTAAGGAAACAATTGGCAAAAGTAGAAAGAAATTATGACAAATCCAAAATAAATGTTGTAGAGAAAATAAGGGAGGTTAAAACATTAGACAATAAATTGAGAACATTAGAAAAGGATCTCACTCTGGATAAGCCTCTAGTAGAAATCAAAGGAATTCTTTGGGCCAACATCAATCAATCCCTAAATAATGTTTGGCCATCCATCCAAGTTATCTATGAGCAGATTGACTTAGTGAAAGCAGCCCAAGTGGAAATTCAAAAGACAAGAGTTCTATTAGGACAAATTCCTGAACAAGCCAACCAGCTTATACATTTTTTGAATACCAAGACCAGCGAATGGCTGGAAGAACTTGAAATCATAGATAGGACAGGCACCATTCTGGAAATCAAAAGAGTTCTAACCAAGAAAACTTTGATGCAAAATTTGGAAAGAAGATGGCAGGATATGTAGGTAGAGATTAATTCTTTCATAGAGAAGTTCATAGTTTTGCAGAATAAAGTTCTACTAAGTCCTTTAACAAGTAATGACCGGTTGATGAAACACATAGATTATGTACATAAATTGAATAAATATGCTATAGATCAAGCTAGTTCATCCACAAGTGCTTCAAAATTAAAAGCACTCCCCATAGACCAAGTTCTCTATGACAACTTGGAGAAATTATTCTACATTGAGCATGAGGTAAAGCATCTATTCACCATCCAGCCTAATTTCTTTAGATATACAGAGACAGATGAAACTTTAAGGAAACTTTAGAAACATAAATTGCTAAAACAGAAATGGTGAGAAGATATGTTAGAAATTTTGTAAATTTATCTTTGGTATTTTTGGTAAAATGTAAATTTTGGGCCATTTACCATGATGAGATAAACAGAGATGAATAAGGGTCATACAGGTCAAAGTGTATCAGAGCAGATAAAGAGTATTAGTCAAATAGGGCAGCCAGCACGAAGTTACCATGAAAGACAACAACAAACTAGATTCTATGGCCTACCTCTAGCACACTGAGCAATAGAAGGAACAACACAACATCAGTTCACGTTTCTCCTATTTACAAGATTAGTTGTCTCTATTTTCTTGTAAAATATGTTTAGTCATCACTAGAATATATCTCAATCTGTTATGAGATATTTTGTGTAATATATTTTGTATAAATACCCCCTCAGTTGGAGTATTGAGGGCATATTCATATACATTGTTGTAATATTGGTTATTTTGGAATAAAGTGCTGATTGGATCAAACTTTCGTATGGCTTGCTGGATGAAGAATTGAAGCTAAAGACTTTTCACAGATTTCTTGAATCAAACACCGGATCAATAAGTCATCTATACTTTGTGTTTTATAAGATTTCTTTGTTTCCTATATCATCTGTGTTCACATCTGAATGATAAACAAAAATGATTAATTCGGAATATGCTTGACTGCAATCTAAAAGTTATCATTCTTAATGTTTTCTTCAGAAATAGAATAAACAATGAAATCTTAACTGCTCCTGTTTTCTATTTCATTCACTTTGATTACTACTTAAAGAATACTTAATTGCCTTTTAATAATAATCAATTCAATTCCCCTTTTCATATAGGTTGAAGGATTCTTAACTGCTCTTCACCCTTTTGAAACCATTCCATTTACTCTAAGTCTCTGTTTGTTCTCTATTTGACCATCTTGCTTTGTAAAGCTATTTTTAGTTAAGAAACCAAGTCCAATTAAGCCATCTTCCTTGACTCCATTAGCCCAATTGCCTGAACTACTCAATCTTACCCCTTTTCTATTGAATCTCACCACCCAAACTCAAACAAACTCCTAAACTTCACAACTAGCCTAAAATCTCCCAAAACAAAGCTAAATCATAAAGAGAGAGCCCTCTCTGGATGCAGATTAGCTAGAATATGTATCTAAAAGATTGGTTTGTGGTTACATTGGCCTCCTTTCCCCTTCTTACAACTCCCGGGAAAACTTGAGTGATAACATAGTGTCGACTCTGCTGGGGATATGAATTATTTGTTTGTTACTATTGTCTCTTTTCTAAGCTACAGACAAAGTATGAAGTTAGCGAGGTAGCCTTTGAAATGCTTTTGCTTTGCAATTGTAGAAGTAAATGAATGTTGCTTCAGTTTATCTCTGGTCTAGCTTATAGAACATTTTGTTTCAAATTCTGGATCAGTTCGCTTTTTTCAAATCAGTCTTTAAGAAAGTTTAAAACCCATATATGAAACCTCTTAAAGAAATTATTAAACTTGTATTTTCAAACCCATTTAGAGAAAAACCTAAAAATATACCTAAAAGCTTGGCTTCAAAAAGGACTCGTCACACCAGATCTAATCCTGATCCAAATCCCCCACCTGTGTTTGAAAATCCTAATCTGATTCCTAGGATTCTTAGAAGGAAAGAGAGCCAGGATAGTTATACCAATTCTCGGCCTCTATACAGATCCAGATCGTGTCCTGTGAAGTGGATTTACCTCGAGGACGAACCATTTGATGAATGTTTTGAAACCCATTTATTTGTAACTTTTTCAGAATCTGAGTTAGCCCACATAGTTCATGATCCTATATTTCTTGAAGGTTTACAACTTCAAGTTGTAACTTCACATTTTGATAGACATTTGCAGAACTCCATTCAATCAGAGCTTACCTCTGAAGGAACACCAAACCTTTCTGTCATTACTTCTACTTCTCCTAGTCCATCATCAACACCTCAGACTTCCCAACCTCAAGCTACCCCTTCCACTCCTCCATCCACAACTCATATTCCCATTGTTATCCAAACTACACCAATTGTTACACCTACTCCTCCAACCATGGCAAACAGGTACACTCCCCTGCACTTACCTGCTAACCCAAGGGCTATGCCCCAAGACTATCAGAGTAAAATCACAGCTTTTGATGGTATTGGTAATTACACAGCTCAATAGCATACAAAGAAAATGACAAATTATTTTGAAATATATGAAGTTGAGGCTGATGATGTTAGAATGAGAGTATTTGTTCAAAGTTTAACTGGAGAAGTTAGAACATGGTTTAGGGCCCTCCCTACAAACAATATCAATGACTTACAAGCTCTTTACCAAACATTTTTGAATAGATGGGAAAAGAAGAAAGACCCTCTCCACATTTTGTCAAAATATGAAAGTCTGAAAAGAGGCACACAAGAAACTGTCCAAGATTACTGTACTAGGTTCAATAATGTTTACAATGCTATTCCCCAAAATCTAAGACCTCCTCCAGACTTGGCCTTGATCAAGTTCCCTGATGGATTTGATTCAGATATGGCATATCAACTTAGGGAGAGAGCTCCTTGAACCCTAGAATAAATGCAAAGTATAGCTGTCAGTGTTGAAGCCAACCTGATATCTAAACGAGCTAGAGCCAGAGCTGAAAGGAGGATACCTTTCAAAGAGGAACCTTCTGCCCTTGAACATAAATTAGATGCTATTATTAAAGGAATGGATAGACTTGGGGATAGAGTAGAGACAATTGAGAGAAAATCCCCTTGGGATGGTCAACCAAGAAATACTGGGATAAATTTAAACTTCAGGAAAAATCAAAACCCTAATACTGGAAAGACTGGGCCTGACCAGAACATTAGGCCCCCATTCTAGGAAAATTTTGTTGAAGCCTCAACTTCTAATGAACTAACAGAAGACACTCAAATTAACTTGATGGGACTCAACAATGAACAACAAGTTTTCTTGACCCAAGAGGATCAAGAAGCTCACATTCTTAAACAATTCCATACTCAGTCAAGTGAATCACTTGACTTTAGGGAGGGATATGATACAACCATTTATGAAGTCCACAAGCAATACAATCTAAGGAGTAAAAGAATAGATGTCCCTGAAGCCAACAAACAGAAAGATACCAAACAACCCAATAAAGGTAAGATCAATACTACTCCTGTACATATTCTTTCCAGAACTAGCCTTAACCCAAATAACCCAATCATTGAAGACATATCTGATAATCAACCACAACATAGACAATCTTCCACTTCTATTCCTCCCAAGGGAAACGTAGAAGAAACTCCAGAAATTGGTTTGGAAACAACTTCAACCCATAACCTCACTCCTGAAAAGGAGAAAAACACAGAAAATACAACAGAAAAAGAGAATCCCACCATCCGAAATACAAGAATTCAAACTGAAAAACCTTTTAATCTTGAGACTGAGGTAGGCAAATTAAAGATGGTTGTTCCATTTTCAGAATTAGCTAAGCATGATGTCTACAAAGGTCAAATCAGTAGATCACTTCACATTTCCGTGAATGAAGATTCAGTGAATGTTTTTGATGACCAACCTGAATTGATTTTTAGCCCTGAGGTAAATGGAAAATCAGTAGATGGAGGTATCCCTCCTTTCTATGTATATTTGAACATACATGATAAAATACTTCATAATGCCATGTTTGATTCTAGTGCTTCTCATAACTTAATGCCTAAATCTGTAATGGAGAAATTGGACCTAGATATGACCAGGCCATACAAAGACCTATTCTCTTTTGACTCAAGCCAGGTTAGATGTCTAGGATTGATCAAACACTTACGTGTATCACTAGTTAAATACCCTCCCAAGACAATTTTAATGAACATAGTGGTAGCTGATCTTCCACCAAAGTGTGGCATGTTATTGTCTAGATCTTGGGGTGCAAAGCTTCAAGGATATTTACAATTGGACATGTCCTATGCTACAATTTCAGTATTTGGTCAACCTAAGAAACTGTACAGAGAAACTTTAATGAAGTATGTGGTAAGTAGCTAGATAAACCTCAAAATTTTCCTATCTACTCCATTCACTCTGATATGGATTCCTTCATTCTCTATAATGCTGAAATCGATCCTCCATCTGAAATAAAATTTTTAGCAATTGAACAAGAAGAAACTACAAATCAAAAGTCTAGTGTTCAAATTCAAGAAATTTCTAAGAACAATGATACATCAAATGCTCAAGAGAAACCAGAAGAAGTTAAATAACTAGATCTTCCTACTAAACAAATCCCTGAGACTCCTGATACTAATTATGAACATGAGATCCTTTGGTACTTAGAATTTGATGGTTCAGTTAATAAATTAGGAGCAAGAGTAGAAATTTGGGTGCACAATCTAGAAAATAATCATGCTGAAGGCCATGCCTATAGATTAAACTTTAGATGCACTAATAATATGGCTGAATATGAGGCTCTATTGATAGGACCTAAATTGTTCTAAAGTTTAGGCGCAATTAGGGTATCAGTCCTGGGAGATTCTAATTTAGTGATTCAATAGATAAAAGGAAATTTTCTCACAAATGATTCCAGATTGAGAATGTACAGAGGAACAGTAGTTGAGATTCTCAATACATTTTTAGAACCTCAGCTTGCCAAAATTCCAAGGAAACATAATTGCATGCTCACAGCTTGGCAATGTTTGCCAACACCTGTAAATTACCATTTGAGTGCAATCATCAGTTCACATCTGAGATTAGACACAAGCTAGCCATACCTGACAATGTAAAGAACTGGCAAGTGTTTGACAATGATTTTCAGATTAACAATTTCTTGACATTAGAGGAAAAGTTTTCTACCACTAATATAGATATAGATACTGTTAGCGAGTTTAATCAAATAGATCAAATAGAAATAGACATTTCAACAGAAAGTGCAACTCAAATGCTTCACCCAACAAAATTCACCAATAAAGAAATGTAGGATCTTAAAGAAATAGACATTGATGAAATTATTGAAGGAGAATCTGAAGTTATTAATTTGAAAGATAATCAGTTGCCTAAAGGATTGAATCCTTTAGAAGATCTCTTTGAGATTAATGATATCCAAAAGAAACCTAAAATGCAACCTCTAAAAGATGACATTGAAGACTATAACTTGGGAACTGAAGAAAATCCTAAAATGATAAAGTTGTCCAAATCTTTACCCCCTGAACAAAAACTCAAATATGTTGAATTAATGAAAGAATTTCAAGATGTTTTTGCCTGGAGCTATGAGGACCTGAAATCTTATGATACCTCCATAATTCAGCAAACAATCCATTTGAAAGAAAAAAAAACCATTCAAACAAAAGTTTAGAAGAATTAATCTTGTACTACTTCCCTTAATTGAGAAAGAAATCAAAAGAATGTACGAAGCAGGGATAATTGCTCCTATCAGGTTTTCACAGTGGGTATCTAATTTAATACCTACTAGGAAGAAAATTGGAGAAATCAGATTATGTGTTGACTTAAGGAATACAAACAAAGTTTCTTTAAAAGACAATTACCCTTTACATAAGATGGATCACATTTTACAAAGAGTAGTAGGTGCTTCCATAATTTAGCTTTTGGATGGGTTCTCAGGCTACAACAAGATTCTGGTTCATACTGACGACCAAGAAAAATTTGCTTTTACAACACCATGGGGAACATTCAAGTATGTTAAAATGCCATTTGGACTTAAGAATGCAAGGGAAACTTTTCAACGAGCAATGGACATAGCTTTTGCAAAGAAATTCATGATTTCTTGGTTATATATCTAGATGACCTGATTGTTTTCTCCAAATCAAATCAACAACATTTAGATCATTTAAAACAAGTATTTTTAAAATGTAGGCAATATGACATTTCCCTAAATCCTAAAAAGTCCTTGTTTGGTCTAGAAGAAGGCATACTCTTGGGCCATATCATCTCCAAAGATGGCATCAGAATTGATCCTGCTAGAGTAGAAGCCATTCTGCAAATACCCCACCCTAGAAATGTCAAAGAACTTCAAGCTTTCTTAGGAAAGATTAACTTTTTTAGAAGATTTATATCTAACTTAGCTGAATTAATTAGAATGCTTAATGATATGTTGAAAAAGGATGCAAAAATTAAATTGACAGTAGAAGCCAAACAATCATTTGAAGAAATTAAAATGGCTTTGACTAGAGCACCGGCCTTGACAAGTCCAAAGTTTGATAGAGACTTCATAATATTTTCATTTGCATTAGAACACACCATCGCTGTTGTTTTACTACAAAAAGATGATCAAGGATGTGCAAAACCCATAGCCTTTTTTAGTAAAGAACTTAGAGATGCACCTTTAAAGTACAAAATCATGGAAAAACAAGCTTATTCACTTGTGAAAGCTATTAAAGACTTTAGAGTCTATATATTGTACTCCCATATAATAGCCTATGTACCAAATGCTATTGTCAAAGATATCTTGACCCAAGATGGAATCGAGGGCAAGAGAGGTAAATGGATTGCTACCATATTGGAGTATGACATTGAAATAAAAGCCACAAAGCTTATAAAAGGACAGGGATTGGCCAAACTCATGACTGAAACAAATTGCCAAGCCCTTGATATTAATGAACTAGATAATGAACAGGAGATGGCGACTCCACAAATTAGCCAGGCCTTCTTAGATTCGCCATGGTATGCTAATATAATTGATGTATTATTAAACCTACAGGCTCCTCCAGGGTTATCCAAAACAAAGAAAAGATTTTTAAAGATGAAAGCTTCAAAATTTTGTATTTTAGGTAATGATTTATTTTGGAAAAATCATGAAGGTATTCTATTAAATTGTTTAGTGAAAGAAGAAGCTGATAAGGTTCTCAAAGAATTTCATGCAAGGGACTGTGGTGGACACCTTTACTAGAAATAAATTGCAGACAAAATCCTCAGAGCTGGATTTTACTGGCCCACCTTGTTCACTGATGTAAGGAAATTTGTCACTGCTTGCCACAAATGTCAAATTTTTGAAGGCAAGAGGAAACTGTCACCCATACCCTTGAAACCAATTTCTATTGAAAAGCCCTTCCAACAATGGGGTTTGGACTTCATTGGAGAAATTCACCCTCCCTCTTCTGGCCAACATAAATGGATCCTAACCACCACAGATTATTTCACAAAATGGATAGAATCCATTCCTTCCAGACAAGCCAATGACAAAGTCATTATAGGATTCTAAGAAACCAACATACTATCTAGATTTGGCTGTCTTGAAAATATCATCACTGATAATGTTGTTGCCTTCAAATACAAGAAAACGATAAGTTTTTGTAACAAATACCTTATCACTTTAGGCCATTCCACAACATATTACCCTCAAGGTAATGGTCTAGCTGAGTCTTCCAATAAAAGCCTAATTAACATCATTAAAAAATTATTGGAGGAAAACAAAAAGAATTGGCACAAGAAACTTATTAATGCATTATGGGCAGATAGACTTACTGCAAAGAAATCTATTGGGACTAGTCCTTATGAACTAGTTTATGGTATGGAGGTTGTATTTCCTTCATCTCTAGGAGTTCCAATAATGAAACTACTTCAGGAGGCTCAAGTGGAGCCCAATGATATTCAAAGTAGAACTTACCAAACTATCCATTTGTAGCAGACCAGAGAAGAAGTGTATCAAAGATCCCAAGTAGTACAAGAGAAACTTAAGAAATTTTTTTATACGAAAACCAAGGTAGAAGATTTCTACCTTGGAGACAAAGTCTTGAGGTGGGATTCCAAGAGAGAAGACAAAGGAAAACATGGGAAATTTGATTTCCTATGGAAGGGACCTTTTATTATCCAGGCCTTGCAAGGGAACAATACTTACTTTATGAAGAACCTAGATGGTACAGAAACAGATCAAGGCCCGGTTAATGGCTGGATGCTGAAACACTACTTTGATCCAACTTTTTGATGTATTCTTGCTCTAGCATGTACATACTATATCCTTGGTAATGTCATAGTTTGGATTGGATGGTAACCTATTGAAGTTGAAGCCGGAAGAGAAGGCCCTAAGCTTCAAAAGTGTACTGTCATAAATAGAATAAAGCAACCAGCATAAGGAGATTTCAGAGTACAATCGAACTCATTCAAAAGGCCATATGACCTGTTGTTCTTGACTTTTCACCAGGAAAAGCCATCCCCAAGTGGAGCCAGTGTTATGCTCCTATACCAATAGGTGTCATATTTCATGATTGAATTGATGAGCTCTATAATATGTTCATTCATTTTCTTGTTGCAAAGGTTTTCGATATTGTTAAAAAAAAAATAAAAATTAAAATGTAAAGAGGGGATACCTTAAAAGAAAAATCAAAGGGTAAAAATAATAAAATGGTCAAAAAGGTGAAAGAAACGAACCCTAAACAAAAGTAGACCAGGAAAGTGTGAAAGTCTAAATGGCGCTACTATTTCATTTTCTGTAATAAATAATTATGTGCATCTTGTTAAACTTATGCGACAATTGATGAAGGGTCAAGTTTTTTAAACTTAGCTCATTCATCTTTCAATTTCATGTCTTACAGATAGAGAATAAATATCTGATCAAACAGTGTAATCTTGGTAGATAAGTAGATAGGTAGAGTAAATAAAAGGAGCTCAACAGTGTAATCTAAGCCCTTGGATGTAATAAGTGCAGATTCAGGTAGGCTTGCCATGTAAAATAAAAATAAGATGGATAAGGGTTTGCGAGTCTAAGTGCACCCAAATAAAGAAGAAAAAATGTCAGGCTAAAGTAGGTAGGGTAGGTAGATGGTGTTGCAAAATGATACCTGTGATGGAAAATGCTTCTAAATGTGTTAAATTGTACTTTTATCACAAAGTATAAGGCATATATTACACTTGATGCAGTTCAAGCAAGGCAAGGTTAAATAACTAACTTCCATTCATATTTTTCCCTAAAGATTTCACTAATTCCCCCTGAAGTATTAAGGTCTTTGAAATTCAAAGGGGCTCAAAGCATTTCTCTGACTTCTGGAGGGACCAGACCCTCGGCCCAATGATTAAAATCCTGAGTACTCATAAATCATCCATCAATCATTCATTTCATTTCATAAATTTTTCCTAAGTAAAATCCTATTTTACTTAGGAATAATGATAATATCACCTAAGAACCCCTTATTCATACTTTAGCCTAAGTTTCAAATATAAAATTTTAACGTTTTAACTTGGCACTTTCATTTCAAAGTCATATTAACCTCTAACTATTATTTTATAAATCGCAAAAAATACATTTACCCTTCCCATATTATGTAATTAAATAAAACCCCCGCATTACTATATACCCTGCCCCCCGGTTAGTTCATAGTCATAAGGTAAAAGAGGGATTAATAAACTTATTTGAAGTTTGTTAATAACCTTCCCCGCCGCGCTATAATGGAATTAATTAACCATTCGAGTTAATTAATAACCTACCCCGACCAATCGCATTCACCACAAAGTGGTTTATTAATTCATTAAATACATTGGGCCCGCCTCAGTTAACAACCCGCCATGTCCGACACTCGTCAGCCATCTGATCTCAACCTTTTCATCTAACAATCGACGATCATATCGCGACCCCCCTTACCACCGAGCTTTAACACGCGATCGCTCGGTGGTTTTCCGTCGTACCTCCGCCACGCATCGCGCTCCCAATATGCTTGCTCGCCCTCCGCTCGAAACCACTTAAACCAAAAAGCGGTGTGGGGTAAACCACTTACCACCCTCCAGTAACAGCAAGATGTCCCATCACAATGATGTCATCTACCCAATTAATGCCAAAATCACCTGCCAAATTGAATTTCGTTAAAAAACGACGAAATGTCATTTTCGCTGTAGTTTGCTTTGTTCAAGCTCCCATGCAAAATAACGACTGAAGCCACTATACCAGCTTTTCAACCGCCACCCGGCCAAAGAAACCACAACAACGCGCTCTACAATCCATCATTTGACCTGTAGTTACACAATTTGCCTCCTTAATCCAAGTATTTATCCATTTTATAGGTAACCCTCTAATTTCAGTTCTTCACTGAAAATTCTACCCGTGAAAGCTGAATTCAAGTAAAAAAACTGTCCGTAGCTGCCATAAAGAGACACCAAAACTACTATTTAAGTCCATTCTTTCCACAGAAAGCCCAAATTCCAGTTTTAATACACAAGAACCAAGTATGGAAACCCCCATAGCCCTGAATGTCGCGCTTATGAATGCACCTCATAAAGACTTAGATTATTTACCCTTGGCCGACAAAGATTTCCAAATAAAAGATTTATCTGGTGACATGAAGCATCTCCAGGCCTTCTACCAAGTCAGGGATAGTCATCTAAACTACACTGATATTTTTGGAGCGTGGGAATCTAATCTTCCCATGTATTTCCTCCCCTTAGTCCATGTGTTCCCTGACCTCATTCATCAATGCTGTGCCAACTATGACATTGTCCATAGAGCAGTCATGTCCCCATCCCAAACTGTTCTTTTTCCCATAACCGCTGAGTCTATTAATGAAATGATATAGCTCTACTCCACTGAGCCCCTTGATTGTCTTTCCATGGGGTATCTACTTTAAAAAGCTTCTCAATTGCCCAACTCAGAGATAACCTGTATTAATCAGATATTCATGAAACCAGACCACCAGCCCCAAGGCCCACCTCCCTATTTGCATGCCTGGTTCACTGAAACTGGAAAACTCATTGTTGACATGATATCCCTAACCTTGGGATTTAAGTCCAGTGAATTTATTGATGAGATCACCCTAGTTCTACTGTCAACGTTTAACCCAGGACAACCCCCTGTTATCAAATATGACTATGCCACTTTCATTTCCAACAAAATCCATGACTAATTCCTGAATTTGGATAGAGAATGAGTTTTCAAAAACACTTCTTTTATATACCATCTCTTGTTATATCATCATCCAGATAGATTTTCTTTCCCCATCAGGAAATTGGACTCAAAAGGAAATCAAAGGTCTGTGATCTTTTAGAGTTCAATCTTCCACAATACCTATGAGTGTTCTTATACTTATAATGAGTTCATCGATTGGTTTGTACATCCAACTTCCACTATGTTGATAGGAGCTCCCCCTCCTAAAATCTCTGGTGACATGAAAAAGATTTTGCAGCTCTCTAAACAGTACAGGATAGGTGACTGGTACCTGTACCAAAATCACACAGAAATCAGAATTTATGGGTGTGAACTTTGCCCTTTCAAGCTGCCTAAATATGTGCCCATGAGATTATTTGCACTAGAGTATTTCAGACAGATCATAGAGGCAGATTTAGGCCATTTTTCTAATGCAAAGAAGAATGCTTAGTTAAGAATAAAGAACCTGTTACGCCCTTATGTCATCCATTCTAGGGATGCATGGTAAGATGCTGAAAAGATTTTAGAAGACCACCTTAAATTGAAGAAGAGTTTTTGGTGGGTGCCATATGACCCAAATAGTTTTATAAGTGACAAAAGAGTAAAGAACAGGCTATCAATTTATGTACATCATAGGATCCCAGAAATTGAACAGTATGGAAATCAGGATGAATGGGCAGAAAGGACCCTAATAGAGGAAACTAGTGAACAAGAAAAGATGGAAACTGCTATGAAAGATCTTGAAAAAACCGTTGACCTGGACTCTTTTGGACAAGTAACTTTCAAGC
Organism: Pinus taeda; assembly: GCA_000404065.3. Classification (NCBI taxonomy): domain Eukaryota; kingdom Viridiplantae; phylum Streptophyta; class Pinopsida; order Pinales; family Pinaceae; genus Pinus; species Pinus taeda. The sequence continues at coordinate 35,682 of APFE030224685.1, read as the reverse complement.
CACCTTAACAATCAGGAGTTGGTACATCCTCTATTGGAACTTTCTAGCAGCCTGCACAAGAAACCAGCGTACCAATTACAGGGACTTCCAAAGGCAAAGAGGTAGATACCACAGAGCACCCTACAATGACAGATGAGCCAACAATGTTAAAAGAACAGAGTCAGGGGAAACTTCCTTTAGCGCAAACTAAAGCAGCATAAATTCATGCATTACAGACTCCTATAAATGAGGAAAGGAACAAGAAGAGAGATAGAGGAACCACCACACCAATCAGTGGACTTGCAGAACAACCAGGAGCAAAGAGACAAGGATTGAATCCTCTGTCAGAAGATGAAATTATTAAAGAAACCATAGACAGTCAGAGAATAGCAAAGGTAGTCAGTTAGCAGACTTCCTCGGTGGTAGAAACATCAGCTAGCTCAGAAAGGCAGGAGCTGGAAAGATAGCACAGCATATAAGTATCATCCACCAGGCCACAAAGCAAATAGGCCTCAGACATCAAAAGGACGTTCACAGAGATAAAGGCCAGGAATGACCCAATAAGTCTTCAAATTTACAATTAGTATCTTAAAATGGCCCCCACAAACCAGTAGAGATTAATGTCAGCGTATGACATTAAAGAAGGCAAAATGATAATGAGTTACTTTAATCCAAAGGTGCAACAACCACAATCAGCAGCTGACTACATCAAGACAAATTAGGAGGTCCTAGCCAAGGATATTCATCCTATGGACAAGATTGAACTTCACAAACAAACTGGAGAAATGGTCTACTCCACACTAGCTGATAAAGCAATGCTGGCCCACAAACTGTGAAATTCCTTGGACAATAGAACAACTCAGTTACATTTAGAGAAAGCCTCTTCTATAGCCAAGGATAATAGGATCAAATCTTTAGAATAAATCATCGTTGAATTGGGACATAATCCCAAATATGATAAAGGAATAAAGGCATTAATCAAGAAGAAAGAAGAGGACATTGCTGCCCTAAGAAAACAACTGAAACTGCCCCTTCTACGCATCCACAAACTGTAGAAGTTATACAACAAAAATTTGAAGAGGAGATGATGGACTTGCTCATGAAACTTAATGAAAGATTAAATGATACAGAGCAGGAATTGGAAAAAGCACTGAAGGAAAATCAGGGAGAGTCGACCTCCCAGCCTCCCGAAGTAATCCCCATAGTCTCAACAGCAGTCCCTTCAACACTTGGAACAACATTAGCTCCAAATGTCCCAACAACCACAGCAGAGGTAATCACAGGTACATCAACAACAGGAACAACACCAGGGAGTAGTACTAATATGAGCATAGAAGAATTGATAAAGGCCATGGAAGAATTGAGACTCCAAGTGTTAGAATTGAAGCAAGTAAAGGAACAATTGGCAAAAGTAGAAAGAAATTATGACAAATCCAAAATAAATGTTGCAGAGAAAATAAGGGAGGTTAAAACATTAGAGAATAAAGTGAGAACATTAGAAAAGGATCTCACTCTGGATAAGCCTCTAGCAAAAATCAAAGGAATGCTTTGGGCCAACATCAATCAATCCCTAAATAATGTTTGGCCATCCATCCAAGTTATCTATGAGCAGATTGACTTAGTGAAAGCAGCCTAAGTCGAAATTCAAAAGACAAGAGTTCTATTAGGACAAATGCCTAAACATGCCAACCGACTTATACATTTTTTGAATACCAAGACCAGCGAACAGCTGGAAGCACTTGAAATCACAAACATGATAGGCACCATTCTGGAAATCAAAAGAGTTCTAACCAAGAGAACTTTGATGAAAAATTTGGAAAGAAGATGCCAGGATATGCAAGTAGAGATTAATTCTTTCACAGAGAGGTTCATAGTTTTGCAGAATAATGTTCTACTAAGTCCTTTAACAAGTAATGACCAGCTGATGAAACACATAGATTATGTACATAAATTGAATAAATACGTTTTAGATCAAGCTAGTTCATCCATAAGTGCTTCAGGATTAAAAGCACTCCCCATAGGCCAAGTTCTCTTTGACAACTTGGAGAACTTATTCTACATTGAGCATGAGGTAAAGCATGTATTTACCATCCAGCCTAATTTCTTTAGATATACAGAGACTGATGAAACTTTAAGGAAATTTCAGAAACACAAATTTCCAGAACATAAATGGTGGGAAGATATGTTAGAAATTTTCTAAATTTATCTTTGTTATCTTTGGTAAAATGTAAATTTTGGGCCATTTACCATGATGAGATAAACAGAGATGAATAAGGGTCATACAGGTCAAAGTGTATCAGAGCAGATAAAGAGTATCAGTCAAACAGGGAAGCCATCACGAAGTTACCATGAAAGTCAACAACAAACCAAATTCTAGGGCCTGCCTCCAGCACACTCAACAATAAAAGGAACAACACAACATCAGTTCACCTTTCTCCTATTTACAAGACTAGTTGTCTCTATTTTCTTGTAAAATATGTTTAGTCATCACTAGAATATATCTCACTCTATTATGAGATATTTTGTGTAAGATATTTTGTATAAATACCCACTAAGTTGGAGTATTGAGGGTGGATTCATATACATTGCCGTAATATTGGTTATTTTGGAATAAAGTGTTGATTGGATCAAACTTTCGTATGGCTTGCTGGATGAAGAATTGAAGCTAAAGACTTTTCACAGATTTCTTGAATCAAACACCGGATCAATAAGTCATCTATACTTTGTTTTTTATGAGTTTTCTTTGTTTCCTCTACCATTTGTGTTCACATCTAAATGATAAACAAAAATGATTAATTCGGAATATGCTTGATTGCAATCTGTTTTCAAAAGTTATCATTCTTAATGTTTTCTTTTCAAATAGAATAAACAGTGAAATCTTAACTGCTCCTGTTTTCTATTTCATTCGCTTTGATTATTGCTTAAAGAATACTTAATTTCTCTTTAAAAATAACGAATTCAATTCCCCTTTTCAAATCGGTTGAACGATTCTTAACTGCTCTTCACCCATTTGAAACCATTCCATTTACATTAAGTCTCTATTTGTTCTATGTTTGACCATTTCGCCTTGTAAAACCATTTTTAGTTAAGAGACCAAGTCCAATTCAGCCATCTTCCTTGACTCCATTAGCCCAATGGCCTGAACTACTCAATCTTACCCCTTTGCTATTGAATCTCACCACCCAAGCTCAAACAAACTCCTAAACTTCAAAACTAGCCTAAAATCTCCCAAAGCAAAGCTAAATCATAAAGAGAGAGCCCTCTCTGGATTCAGATTGGCTATAATCTGTATCTAAAAGATTGGTTTGTGGTTACCTCGGCCTCCTTTCCCCTTCTTACAACTCCCAGGAAAACCTGAGTGATAACAGGTTCTTCGAGGACACAAGTGGTAGGTAGACCATCTGGTCAAACACTTGCCATTTCCAATCATACTACAAATGCATCTGATAACACTCTTACTTCCAAAAACAATGTTGTGTCATCTGACAAAGGAAATAATGAAAATCAACTAGGAAGTAAGAAGAAGGGGAAAAACAAGAAGAAACAAAATAATTCCCCTCAAGAGAAATCATCTGATTCCTCTCCTTCGGCTAGGAAACCTCGTTACCCGTGTTTGATCTGTAATGATGAGCATTTTACATGATATTGTCCACACTGCCTCGAAGTCTCAAAGCTTCTAAATACTTCTAATACATCTGTACTATTGACTAATCCTTTTCCAAACCTTGAAGACACATATTGTTGCTACAGACCATGCTTCCACTTCCCAAGTTCTTATTTTATCTGCCTCTAAGCCTAAAATTGAAGTTTTGGTGTCAACATGGAGTAAAGATTATGGAAATCAACCTTTGTCGTCGAATAACCAGGTCGATGAACCTAACTCTTTGACTTCGACTTTGAACGATATTATTCCACCACCTATTGCTCCAGAGTTAACAATAAAACCACCTAAGGGAGTTGTACATAAATCAACATTCAACCCGCAAGCTCGAGCTGCACAGAACTATAATATAGTAGAATATTTGGCTCAGTGACCTTCTGCTATGTCAACGCTCGAGGTGCTTCAGAACTTTCCCTCCCAAAAGTAGGCTTTGTTCTCAGCAATTGGTGGAATCGATCCAACTGATTCCAATCTTGTGGTTTTCAACCATGCGGGTTATAAGCCACAGTTACCAGCGCAATTAGCATTCCTCATTCAAATAAATGCCTTGAATAAACTTGTTGATTGAACCATTATTGCCGAGGGGGCATCTACTTGTATTATGTCTAAGAATTGCTGGAAAACACTTGGCTGACCACCTTTGTCACATTCACCAACAACGTTAAAATCTTTTGACGGATGCACATATACGCCTTGTGGAATATTTAGTAATCTGCAAATCGAACTAGGAGGAAAAAGAGAAACTGTTGAAGTTGAGGCTGTTGATGGACCCCTTAAATACAACATTTTACTAGGAAGACAGTGGGTTTATGTTATGGCTGTTGTGGTTTCAACATAATTTCATACGATTGCATTCCCTCATAAGGGTGGAATCACAATTATCGACTAACTCTCCTTCTTCACCTCTTGTTCATAGGCTACTGGAAGCATTATGTTGGTACACGAACCCCCACTATCTCTTCAAAAAATTGGTGTAGGTCTCTTTAAATATCCTTCCCTAATGGGTACTTTTTCACTACCTTCACGATCAAACTTGGCAGAAGTGGCAAAAGTTGAGACTTGAAACATGATATCTTCCACTTCATCTGACTTAAGGAAGATTACCAATATCTTTGAAGTTGATAGTTGTAATGAAATCATGTCGCTAAGCCTTATCGAGCTAGCATAGAAATCAATCTTTCTACCTTGTGCGACAAATCCAAATCCATTTTCGTCAATTGTATGGGTAGATCATTCATTAGAATATGGTACTTCCTTTGTTCCTTTTTCACATATATTTTCTACTAATGAATGAATCATCTAATCAGTGGTGACGGTTTCGAGATAAATTTGCATGGTCATATGAGGAGATGCCAGGAATTGACTCTAGTATAGTTGAACATGAAATCAAAATGTATCCTAATGTCAAACCAGTGTGACAGCACCTCCATCTTGTTCATCCAAAGAAGGCTACTACTATTAAAATAGAAGTTGAAAAAGTTTTGCATGCTGGTTTTATTTACCCTGTTCCTCATACTGATTGGGTTTCCAATATTGTTCCTGTCATGAAGAAACAAGGGACAATACGAGTGTGCGTCAATTATAGGGATGTTAATTAGGCTTGTCCAAAAGACAATTATCTTACTCCCTTTATCAACCAGATTATTGATGAATGTGCCAGATGTGAAATTGTCTTATTTATGGATGGTTTTTCTAGATATAATCAGATCAATATCCACCTAGAGGACAAATCTAAAGCTTCTTTTATTTGTCCATGGGGCACATTCGCTTCTAGGAAATTCCCTTTTGGTTTAAAGAATGTCAGGGAAAATTTTTAGAGGGCAACGAATTATGCCTTCCATGACATCAAACATATTGTTCAACCATATCTTGACGATTTACCTACTCATTCACAAAAGCGGATTGATCACCTGCAGCATTTAAGAGCTATATTTTTATGGCGCCAACACTACAAAATATGACTCAATCCACACAAATGTGTGTTTTGTGTTGGTTCTGGTCATTTTCTTGGATTCGCAGTGTCTAAGGAGGGAATTCGACTCGATCCACTTAAGGTTCAGGCAATCCTTGACTTGCCTCCACCTTCCAATCTACTACAATTACAGAGACTCCAAGGGAAGGCTAACTTTCTGAGGAGGTTCATTCCCAGTTATGCTGAAATGGCTAAAGGATTTACTCATTTACTGAAAGGGGATACCTTTCCATTGGGACCAGGTTGTGCAAGCTTCTTTTGACGCTCTTAAAGATACCTTGATTAGATCCTCATTTATGTATTCCCCGAATTATCAAAACGACTACTTATTGTATCTCATTAAATAAATCTCTAGTCTTTCAACCTTCCCTCGAATACCATTGATTCAACATCAGAAAGATCAATTTTGGATGAGTCTTTGTTCTTGATTTTGTCATCTCACGCGTGGTATGGAGATATACTGATTTATCTCCATACCCAAAATTTTCGCCCTGATACCTCTCACTCACAACAAGGACGTATCTGATACAAAGCCAAAGATTATCTGATCGTTGGTGACACTCTTTACTGTCATGATATCGATACAATTTTACGAAGGTGCCTCACTCATGAGGAAGTAGAGAAAGTTTTGAATGATTTCCATTCAAGTGCTTGTGGTGGACATATATCTGGTTATGCTACATCACAGAGAATTCTCCATGCCGGTTACTTCTGGCCTTCCATATTCAAAGATTTCAGTATTTCCATCAGAAGCTATCATGCATGCCAGATCTATGACCGTAAAGCTAGATTACTACCTGCACCATTGCATCATGTCGTCGTTGTTGGACCATTCACCAAATGGGGCATTGACTTCATGACATGTCACCCCACCTTGGCCGGGGGGCATGGGTACAATATAGTCGTCGTTGAATATTTCACAAACTAGACCAAGGCAATGCCAACATTAAACAACAGTAATGAGATGGTTGCACTTTTATTTTTCAACCACGTGGTTGCCCAGTTTGGTGTACCGCAAGCTATAGTTATAGATCATGGGTCACATTTTTGCAATCACATTATGAGTGAGTTAATTGTCAAGTTAGGACTTTTGCATGATAGTTCTACTCATTATCCGCAAGCGAATGGACAAGTTGAGGCCATCAACAAAGTCCTGAAGCGAATGCTTCAAAAAATGATAGGAGTTCATAAACAACACTGGCATTTAATCCTGTACTCTTCCTTGTGGGCATATCGAACCTTAGTGAGGAATGAAACTATATTCACAACCTTTCAGTTGGTGTATGGTTTGGAGGAAATCTTGCCGATACAATGTGAAATTTCATCTCTCAAACTCGCTATTGACCTGTTACCTGACACTTCTGAAGAAGAAGCATGTTTCTTAGAACTCATCCATCTGGGGGAAACCCATCATGAGGTTGCATTGGCTAATGAGGCATATAAGAAATGAATCAAGGAACAATACGACAGAAATGTCAAGCCTCGCATTTTCTCAAAAGGGGATCTAGTATTGCTTTATGATCAGGAAGCTAATAAAATTTGAGTAGGAAAATTTGAACCACTATGGATGGATCCTTACATTGTCAAGCATGTTTTGGCAAAAGGTTCCTACGAGTTGGTTGATTATGATGGAATTCCATTGTTGCAGCCTGAAATAGGCTATACCTCAAACATTACTATGCTTAATTGAGTGTAGTAAAATTAATGTATATATGCTTTAATTGCATGTGTGTGTGTCAGTGTGTCTTTTAGAGTTTTTATTTGGATACGTAATCCGCTTCGCATTTGTTGCAGATGTCAGAATCTTCAGAACTATTTGTTGTTTACATTGATGGTGCTAGCCATAGTACTCAGAACTTATCTTCTATGGCATGGGCCATATTCGGTCCAAGTGGCGAGTTAGTGAGTTTACAAGAGATTTGTATTAGTCAATCGATGAACAATATCACTGTATACTGCATTGATCGAACTTCTCTCTGATGCCATTTCACTTGGCATTTGTGGAGTATCAAAGAAGGTATGTTTCAATGGTTATTTCAGTATCTTTTCATTAGAACTTATAAGCCTTTTCCATTAGAAACTTAGACAATAATAAGGATTTATAAAGAAGCACGTGAGATTAATAGAAAATGCTGATAATTGTCATTCCTATGTACAGGGGGGAGCAAAAATGGAAAGTGGCCATCCCAAAGGAAAAGACAAAGATGAACTAATTGTTGTCCCTTTGACGGGAGACCGCATGTAAACTAGATCAAAACGGACCAACCTAGGAAAGGAAGCGGAGATACCAGCTCGGAGCAGAAAAGGAAAGAAGTGACTCAGGATTAACGATTCTGCGAATCCCTCAGGATCTTAGATCCTGAGGGATCGCTATTTTATCTATTTCTACATCTAGATATCTTCGTCATCATCCTTATATAAGGGATACGTTGTTGGCTAGAGGAGGAGACTTTTTATGTAATTTCTTTTAAGAAAGATCAAGACTATGATCTTTATGTTCTGTTAAAGACTTGAGTTACTGTAATTCTACTTCATGCATTAATACAAACTTGGTTACTCTTTTATCTTTGAGCCTGGATCAATCTTAAGCGGTGTACCCCTGGAGGCTAAGGGCCCAGCCCTGGAGGACACTTGCTCTTGTACCATTACACATGATTACTGTGTGGTTTGTTTATCGACGTGATCTGGTAATCTGTTGTGTTTTAAGAACGTTTATATTACATGCTCTATTATGTTCAATCCATTTAATGCTCCTGCAAACAAAAGTTTTGTATTGGCGCTGCATCATGTTACCAATCCTTTAAGTGTAGGTTAATCTTTACAGGATACTGTCATTCCATTACAAAGTTTTATGCGATTGTGCTTTAGCATTGCAGCATTTATCTTGAAGAGTCTGATTTCACATCATTATTGAATCCTTGGATGTTACTGTTTTCGTCTTGAGATGAAATCGTATGCTTTTATTTAGAGCGATAACAGAGTCAGATTAAGCATGTTGTGTTTATATGGTTTTTAGTATTATTTCTTGGATCCATAGGTAATGTTGTTCCATAGTATGTGTACATCTTTAAGAGCGAAGTATTGATGTTTGGATTGGTGTGATTAAATAGAGTTATAGCTTGATGAATTTGGTTACTGCTTATTTCTAACTTGCTATTCCATTTCAATTGTTGTTCCATTTTTGAATTGCTGTTCCATTCTGAATTACTATTCCATTTCTGAATTGCTGTTCCATTTCAGTTGCTGTTCCATTTCAATTGTTGTTCCATTTCGATTGCTGTTCCATTTCAAGATTGATGATTTGTTTTTTTATTTACTTTCCATTTCTTATTTGCTAAGGACGGTATGAAAGGGATGGGTTATTGCTACCGAACCCTTGACTAATGTGCTATTTTATTTCATGGCTATTTCCTTTACTTGCCATTTCATTTCTATTTATTAAGGACGATCTTAGGCTGTAGTGAGCGTCAGCATCTGATACCTGGCTCCCAGACCTCGGACCTGTTTTCATCAGTTGTGAAAAGGATGGGTTATTGCTACCGAACCTTTGACTGATGCATTGCTTTGTGTGATTTAGCCTTTTGAAGTAGTTAGGTTGTAGACTCGCATCAATTTACTTTTGTAGTTTTAATTAGCTGTACTACGAGCATTACTCTGACAAGTGCTAAGCCTCAGACTGAGACACTCTTTGAAATAACCAGACGTTCCCGGATTGATATATTAATGTGAGGTAAATAGAGGTGAAAGAGACCCTTTTTATAGCTCTACATTTTGGCGCAGTTGCCGGGGAAAGAGTGTAGCCATTTGTTTTTTTTCAAGGTAGTGTATGAACCTGCTAGGAAAGAATTGGGTTTTGAAAACGGAAGGTAAGAACCTACGTATGGAGCATGTAAAAGCCCTGCTCCTTTACCCGCCTTCCTACATAATTGTTGCTATCTGCTTAAGAAGGATTTAGTAGTTAAATTGAGTGCATGACTAAGCAGAAAAAGCCAGAGAAAAATCACAAACCTTTGCCAGAAAAAGCTAAGGGGCCAGTGACCCTTGGTCGATCAACCTTCATAGACGAAATATATAAGAAATCCGAATCTCAACCTTCAGTAGGACCCATGAAAGTTATTTCCAAATAGCCTACTAGCTCCCTTCAGGCCACAGGTTCACCATCTATAGCCTTTGCTGAGGTGCATAGTTAGACCGACGAACAGGATTTTCAAGAAATTGAAAATTCTATTCCAGAACGATTGCAAGAAGGGAATTTCAGTAATCTTTGTGAAGGTGAAGGGGAAACAAGGGAGACTGAGGAGCCGAGATCTCCTCTTAGGATAACTCAGCCATTGAATAGCCCAGACAAAGGGAGTGCGATAAAAATTATTATTGAAGGGACCCAATCCCCTCAGACAGAAATCCTAGATAGAGGAAGTGCTATTAAAACTATCACTGTCAAAGAGATTCCCTCTCAACATAGGAATACCCTCTTAGATATTCTGGAATGTTATTGGCACATATTTGACCCAATGGCTCAAAATTCGCCAAACACCCAAACCTCTACATTACAATACCCCATGGTGGATTCCGCAGTAAATTCCCCCATGAAAGCAATCCCCCTTCAACATATCCCTACATTTCATGGGCTTACATCGGAGGACCCGGATGCATTTTTATTTGAATTTGATATACTGTGCAGGGGATATGATTACACCACTGACCCCCAGAAACTAAAACTATTCCCCTCTACTCTGAAAGGGGCTGCTTTAAGATGGTTTATGGGATTAGGTGGTGGGGTTATAAATAAATGGGAACAAATGAAAGAATCCTTTTTAAAAAAATATCAAGACTATTGCAGTTCTAGAGAACTAAAGGATGAAATATTTCAGATGATAGCTAGACCAAATGAAACATTAGAAGAATATGTGGAACGTTTCCAGTATAATCTACAAAGATCTCCCTATGCATCACTGCCTTTGCCTGATAACATGTTGAAAACAACATTAATAAGGGGCATGAAAGAGAAATGGATTGAAACATTAAACATTATGGGGAAAGGGGAAATTTATCAGGAAATTTTTGCTCACATAATTGATTTATGCATCAAGAGTTCGAGAGGCAGTACACGAATCAAACCAGCAGAACATGATCGGTTTGTAAGAGAAAACAAGATCCCATTAGAAGGAGTAATGCGTGTGGAAATTGGAAATTTATTTGAAAATTTTAAAACTGATATACTAGGAACACTGACTACACAATTGGACGTTTTGCAGGCCCAGCAGAAGCAAATGGAGGCAGAACATAATTTAGCAATCTTCTGCCCCAGATGCAAGAAGAAGTATAGCCATAAGGAGTATCCACTAGAAACAGTCCAGACATGCGCCATCTGTACAAGAGATCACTCTACAGAAAGTTGTCCCTCATTACCTGGACTGAAAGCGGTATATAAGGAGGTAGAAGAAGAACTAGAAGCAGTATGTTTACTCAACCAGCGTCGCCAGTGGTAGCCGCAACAAACTGGTATGTTTTCAGACCCAGCTCCTCCTTTTTAGTATCCACAGTACAATACTCAACAGTATAATACAAGGCAAAGTAAGTTTCAGCCCCCATTTCCAAACTGGTCATCACAGTCATATCCTTCTGCGAACCCGTGGCTAAATCAGACAAGCCAATCTGGTTGGTCGAATCCTCCTTATCCCCCACCATATTGGCAAAACAACCCATACCCACCACAATGGACTCCCCCCACTTCACAAGGTTCAGTCTGGCAGACTAACTGGTAGAGACCAACACAACAGCCAGTAGGAAATATTCCTTTCCCTCAACCTACACTGCCAGCCTTACAGCAAAATCCCCAATCTAATCTGAGACCCCAACTCCTAGCCCAGCCCAATCCCAATCCAAATAACAGACTGGTCCAAGCTCTCCAAATTTTAGAAACACTAGAAGAAGGACCCGATCTGAGGGAGTGAAATGATCTTCAGCTAAGATCTGGGCGTATTGTCCAAACTGATGGAAATAAAACAGTTCAGATTGAAGATCAATTACCTAGAGAACATTTTTCATAAGAGGAGGATGTTAATAGACAACAAACTCATAATCAGGCAACCACATCCTCTCCCCCATTCCCAGAACGATTAGTGATACCTTGACCTATACAACAACTTAATTTTGACATTCTGGGAGAATTACAAAATTTGTACATAAAAATTCCATTCCTCTAGGCCATTCAAGACATCCCGATATACGCAAAAACTATTAAAGGATTATGCATAAAAAGACCAAGGAGGAATATAATAGATAATCCAAGAGTTCAAGTAGTCGGCACTTTATCTGACCTATTATCAAGAAAGGAAACACCCATCAAGTATGAAGACCCGAGAAACCCAATAGTAACTGTTCAAATTATGGTCAAACCTTGCCCAATGCCTTAGTTGATCTTGGAGCTGCAATCAATATATTTGTTGGAAATAATACTGAGAGGGGGGGGTGAATTAGTATTATCACATTAATAAAACCTTTTCATTTCCAAAACTCTGATTCATATATGCTACTTCCACAACTTCTTATGATTAAGTTAATTGATCTTCAATGAGTGCATTAGAACATTATCAACCATATTATCAGTTAATAGATGCAGTAACATAGAATAGATAATCACACATAAGGCACACACATGAACACCATGATGTAAGGTGGAAACCCTATGTGGGAGAAAACCACCTGCTGCAAGTCATCTCAATCTTCTTCTTAATAAGAAAATCCTTTTACAATATTTTGTACTGGTGCAGCCTTATACCAGTACGAGAGATACAACCGCCTTTTCTCTTGTACTAGACGATCCATTTACTAGTACGCGGGCTACTACCTGCTACAATGCTCCAAAGATTTCCTTTAGCTCTTGTACTAGCTTAGATACTAGTACGTAGGTGCTCACCTACAATCTTCTCTCCTCCAGGTACCACGTTTCATCAATTTTCATACTGGATACACTGAAGTACAACACATAAACTGAAAGGCCACATTTCATCCAATTTTCATACTGGACCCAATAACCAAATTGAAGCTCATAATCAAACAACCTTCTGAATTACCCAAGCACTAGATCAATACATATACAAGTGAGTCATCAACCAGATCTAGTCAATCAGATCACACAAAGATGAGCTATTAAGAACCTGATCCATTCATCCATCAATATTTAATTAATCACCTCTCAGACTGTTGTTACCAGAACATGATATCAGACATCAGACATTACTTCAAAACCCAGATCACAGCAATGATAAATATGTACAACTAAATAGATCTCAAGAGAGGTACGCAGCTTCACCCATATAACAGCTGCGTATAAGTACGCACTGTATCCAACTGATTCCCTGCGCACGTGTGCACTATGCCCAATGAACTGCCTGCACTCCTCCACATCTGCAGAGCTTCTGGTCCTGCATATCTGCGCACCTGCAATGCTTCTGTGCCTGCGTATCTCCGCACTTTTCTTTCACTGGACCTGCGTACCTACGGGTATAGATAATTTTGAGACTTCAAGAACAACCCAGACAGTCAGATCTACAGATCTGAACATGCGCCGAAGACATCTAAATTCATCAGTAGATTCGCCTTATTTAGATCTAGACATCTCTCACAACCCATCACTAGAACTTCAGATCTAGCTTCTTAAGATATTCAACCCAAAACATGCCTAAGCCAAATGATCTCCTTTTCTTTATATAGGCAAGCTCTTCCTTAAATCAAGGATCATGGGGCTCAATAATAATAATAAAATAAACAATACCACGGGCCAAAACCATGATAACACAATATCGTCAGCTAAATACCAAGGGTAAAACATAAGGAACCCCACATGTGCGCGCTTTACTGTCTTGGAGTGTGTGCACTGGGGGTACGCACCCCATGAATGGGTAACCTGTGGGTATGTACGCACTTTATATAAGACATGCCTGTGTGTCCGCACCTTTTGAACTGTGTGCCTGCATACTCCTTATTTTCTTCAATATTTGAGAGCTGATCATCAATCTTTGCTACTGTCCTGTTGTACAGTGATCCATCACCTAAATGGGTTGCCATCAAGGACAACACTTTAGTCATAATGCCAACAATCTCCCCCTCTGGACTTGATGGCAAAGCTTACTTGTGAATTGTCATTTGATCCCTTTTTGTTGTCCGGTAACCCATGCACTCTATCACATCTGATATATCTTCTGAAAGTGAGATGATCTTCTATGAGAGGGTTGCCATCAAGTACAACACATGCATCATAATGCCAACAATCTCCCCCTTTGGACTTGATGGCAACAACACCAAATCACTCTCCCCCTTTGAAATCAAGGGCAAAGGGTTATGCTCCCCCTAAGAACATGCTCCTCTTGACTATAAACCAGATCTGCTGAACGAACTCCCCCTTTGTAGATGCCATGTTGCTCCGATCTGATAATGCTCTTTCTGAGAACAAGCTGAGATGTCTTCCTTGCTATATAGTGCTGCTCAAGCTCCCCTTGACAATAAGCAAGGTCTGCAAAAAGAATGTTCTATAAGAAGAACATGACTCTATCATAAATGACCTTCCTACAAAAGACTCAAAACATACATCCATCACCCAACCGAATGGGAATCATTCATCCAACCAAGTGGGAATACATCAAATACATTACATCATCATCCCATGCATAGTGGGGAGTCATAGGCCGTTACATGAACTGAAGAGATGACTACAATAGATAGACCATTACAACATGAGTCTTGCTATGACCTTTACATCGAATGATAATCATGACAGAGACCAAACATATGATAAATATCAGCAATAGTACTGCATAATCTGCTCCATAGTATCTGTCAACATCAACTCATTCATAACCATCCAGATCTACATGAACCAAGAGCCATCAAATGGAAGAATCTTCATCAATCAACATATGTACGAAACAACCTATCATCATATAGGTAAGATCCCATCATCATCATGCAACTTTGAATAATCATCCATGTATTCAGTCAACAATCCTCATCCATATATGTGCCAAGAACAATAAAGACTCCATGCAAACACCATTAGAGAATCAACCTCCAATCTGATCATGTGAATAACTCATCACCATAGCAAGATGAATCATGAGCATTGTCACCAAGGACCATAATGCCAACAATGCATTAAGAACATATGCTCCCCCTGAACCTGTGCCATCTGTCAGATCTAATCATGCATATCAATAAGAAGATTCAGTCAATAAATGCCTTAAGACAGGTACACTGTTTTTCTTTATCTGTCCTGCGTCGCTACGCACTTACCCCTTTGCTTCTCTGCGTACACCCGTAGAGCTCCTTCTGCTGCACTGCGTGACCACGCACTGCTTCTTCTACTATGCTGCGTATAGTATGCATCCAAATATTCTATCACGTCGCTTACTTCACTGAAGACACGCACCCAAAGACACTATCGCGCCGCGTACTCCACTAAAAGGCACGCACCCAAGGACACTATAACGCCGCGTACTATTTCTGTGCGTACGCACCTGAACCACTGCTACTCAGCGTACCCCCGCAGTTCTCCTGTTTCTGCTTTGCGTACCCACGCAATCACCCTTCGTCTGCTCTGCATACCCATGCAGTCACCCTTCGTCTGCTCTGCGTACCTGCGCAGCTCGCCTTCTTTTGCTTTGTGTACCTCTGATTAGGGCTGAAATACAGTCCACCAGTATGCCACAGAAAGTCAGATGCCCAGTTCTGCCAGATTCATTTCCAACTCCACTTTGCCTACTGCCTTCCTTTAAATAATCATATACGCGATTGTGCAGTATCCAACTCACGTATATACGCAACTTCCCTTTATGGGGTTTGCATATGAGATCCAGGACACTGAAGTTTTGTACTTTCAGCTCCCTCTGATTCTGGTATGTTTGTAGGTTGTGTTGTGCTATCTTTCTCTGACTGTACTTCCTTTTTCCTCCATATCTTCAACCGTGATGATGTCATTTTCTCCTTTTGATATGGTGCCCACACTTTGTTCCTGCATTCCTTAGCTATATGTCCAAGCTTGTTACATGCATAACATCTTATATGTTTCATATTCCTCCTGTAACAATCAGTAGCTTTGTGACCAAACATATTGCAAGCAAAGCAATATCCATAAAGTACCTTGATTGAGATGACCTTTCTGCATAATGATCTTGAACCCTTCTTCTTCTACATCTAGCTGCAACATGTCCAA